>JAHXMQ010012336.1:23872278-23995517 GCA_020466415.1 Ammodramus savannarum pratensis | reverse complement strand
TCTCTAGGAAAAACTGTGTCAAGAGCACATTCTTTAGTCTTTTGCAATTTAATATGCTCATCCTACATGAAGTTTTATGTATAGAAAATAAAGAGAAAGGTCCATATGCCTTTTCTCAGGTACAGGAACCATTGGCTGCAGTTTTTCTGGTTGTTGTCCTCCAATGAAAATCTCTGAGGGTTTGCATTCAATGATTATATTTAAGAACTGCCCATATCTGTGTGAATTGCCCATGCAAAAGGATGCATTCCTCATTCCTAAGTGATTTTCAAGAAAGTTCATAACTGACAGTGAATTTCACTGAATTCATAATTTCACTCAAAGTTCTGTAGTAGCTGCACAAGGTTAAATCAGATAGAAATACAGCACACAAGGCATTAATATTGAGGAAATATCCTGTATTTCTTTTATTCCATAATATAACCTTCTAAAAGCCAGTTTATGTGATAGCAATCTTTCTGATATATCTCAAAGAAAATAAGAAATAAAAGGTTGAAGGCTGACTGGAAATTTTTAGTGTTTTTAAAACTCTGCTCTGTTTTAAGCCTGTAGTCCTCTTAAAATTGATGTCTCAATATTCTTTCATCTTAAAGCATCCTTAATTAAAGCATCTTTAATCTTAAAGCATCCTTAAAGCATCAGAAAAAATGGAGATTGAGTGTGTTCTGCATAAGCAGTGCAAATAGAGGACAAATTTGGGAGTATATTTACACCACAATTACATTTATGTTATTCTGAGTAAATCATTCCAATTTTTCTTTAATTGTTCTGAAGTGAAATATGAGGGTATGTAGAAGTTTTGTGCTCTCAGTTTGGATAGTTTACTTTTTATCATATCAACTATCAATTCATCCTGAAGCTGCTGAGGGGAAACAGGAGGTATGACTAAACCAAAGGGAAAATTTATTTTAGAAAGTGTTTCACTATTACTACTACTACTAGTAATAATAATAATAAAGGATGAAAAAGGTACAGTAACTTCTAGACTGTTGTTTGAGTTAACTTTTTTGATGTGGTTTTGGAAAGCAAAACCTATAATGTATTGGAAGTGAAGTAACCACTGAAAAAATTGAGATTCTGGAAGAGAAAAGGACTCTGGATAAATCTGTGTATTTTGTGGCAGCAGCTTTGTTACTGTCCATGGCAGAGTTCAGTCTTCCATATCCTTGGTCTGATTCTCCATTTGATGCAGTATTATGAGGCAAAAAATGAAGAGAATATAGTGATAGTTGAGCATTTTCAGAGCTAAGAAATTGTTTCTCTTGCTCCATGGAAGGGAATATTATTTCTAAAATTGAGGCAATGTTCAAAGAAAATCTAATCAATCCCAATGACTTTGTGAGTATGAAGGGTTTTGTCATGGTAGAACACATGGAGAGCTGATGAGATCTTTTTTTGGATAGACACATAATTAAGTTTTCAGCTCGTCTTTAGCCATGCCAAGTAAATTCATAAACCAGAACTACACATTATGCTCTCTGCATATGCTGCATATGCTGCAGGATGACTGCTGGGGCAATGGTTTGGGGATGAGAAAATCTGAAAAGCAAAATTACAGCTGAAGAGCTCTCATAGCTCAGTATTTTCCAGGATTAAAGATGAAATTTTGTATATTACTGATAAACTAACCCTCTCACCATTTTGGTGGTCTGAGGCTCCATATGGTCTTACACACTTGCAAATCTTGTTATAATGACAAAACTGAATGTTCTCTGTCCTGTTCCTCAGACCACCATCACATATGGGCTGGTTCAGAGGAGAAACCATGAATTATTTATCTGGCAGATTTTTTAAACTGCCATGTGTTTTTGAAGCTGTTGGAAAGTGTGAAATGGCATAAGTGGCTTCACAGGAGATGGATTGGGAGGCAGAATGTAAGCAAAGCTGCCCAAATTATGTGATGAATATAATTTGTTGCTAGCTGCTGATTTATTGTATAATTTTTACCAGAACTGGCAGGAAATCAGGAGGGAAACTGGTTAGTGTGAGTCATCATCTAGTCAAGAAAAGCAAATTCAAAGCCTCTCCTGCAATCCCAGTGTCCTGATAAAAGTGTGGAATGCAGAACTGAAATCATACTAGAGTATCTGGGTGGCCTTACTACAAAAAATCCCTAAAACAAGCAAAACTAAAACATAACAATAAACCCAAGAGTAGATTTAGCAAAATCTTCTGTCTTGCTCTCCAGAGGAGTAGCCCAGTAAGGAGCAGCACAATTAGGACTCACACTGGAACCTGAAATTCAGGAAGTGTTCACTGGCTCCCAGATTTGATACAGGGCAATGACATCTTGCAGGATCAGATTTCAGTAGCTCCAGGCAGTGCAGTCAAAGCCAGAAATTAATATTTCATTGCTGATGAAGACAATAAAAGACACTGAGATACAAAGGGCCTTGAGTCCAAAACATTCATTAGTGTGTTTTAAATTTCACTTGACATCTGGTTCAGATAGTTGAAACAGTGAAATGCCACTTGTTCTTCCAGTTTTGACTTCTGAGCAATCACAGAATCACAGGTTTATTAAACACTTCCAGCAAGCCACTGCAAAGGCTCAACCCCCTGTGTTGTGAGTGCAGCTTTCCCGTGAAAGTTTGCAGAACACACAGAGGAGAGCGGTTTCTCTGCAGCTAATTATTGAGGTACTTAGGATTCAGTTTTTCTTCTTGCCAATGTGCAAGGTTTACAGTAGGATCTATTTTTTTTTTGCATTACCCAACTCGGGGAACATCAGTAGTTTCCTTCCAACACTTTTTACTGGAAATCCTGCATGGAATTCTTTAATTTTAAAATTTAGAAGAGCAAATTGTCTCCATTCATTTCCAAGACACCAAAGCATTTTAAACTCAGACTTGAAGGGGACTTTTACCTCTTAGATTCCAAGCTTTCATATGACCTTTCCATGAACATGAACCACTCCTGCTCTTTCTGAATTATTAAACTTGCAAAACAGGCCATGTTCCATGAGCAGGTAAATGCCAATTAGGGTTTAAGACCTGTTTAAAAAAAATAGAAAGAAAAAATAAAAGTCTTCTCTCATTGAGTAGGTAGAATTTATAAATTGGAAAAAACAAATATGGGGTTTTTTTGGTATTTTTTACTGCTGTCAGATGCTTTCAGATCAACCCACACTTTCTCTTTACCGCAGTCTTGCTAAAACAGTGTATGAGTAAGGAGTGCTTTAAAATACATTACTAAATATGTTAACTTTCTATTTAATTTTTTGTTTTTATTTTATTATTTAAGATTAGGCTATAATCTCTAACAGAATGAAAAAGTTGAGTCTTCCCACATAAACCTGATCTTTCTTTTACCTCTTTACTGCTGTGAATAAACCCACACATTTCACACTCCAATTGGCAATGTATTTTAAAACTTGCAACAGCCACAACAACACAAAGCAACAACTGAAAACTTTCTTAAAAGTCTGTACTGTCAAGGGGTTCTTTACTCATAAATACTTCACCAATATTATACAGACAATTTAATTAACATGGGTGGCTGGGGTTATAAAAAATCAGCCAGATGGAGTGATGGTCTGTAATCTGTATTGCTTTAAAGTGTGTGAGAATCTAAGTTTCCTGTAAACAACTCCACTTTCATACAATGAACCATATCCAAGCAGAGCTACTTAAATACAACATGAAGAAGAAGAAGGGAAGGGAATGGATGACACTCCTGCTTGAAAAGCACAGCCATAGTTCAGTGCTTTTCTGCTGATATCTAATTATTTTCTACTGGTGAAGCATAAGCAGATCAAGTTTCATCTGTGCACTGGAAATGCTGTGAACTGTCTGCAAAGCTCTGAAAAATTAATTTTCCCATTTATATGAAAGGCCAAAGTTCTTTTAACTGCTTGTATTACTGTGATATCTCTGTAAACAATCTCTTCACACATACATGAAAATGAGGATTTCCATAGTGTTCTGATGAGTTAGAAGGCAGAAATTTTCTCCTAGAAATTGTCTGGAGAATGAATTAGCAAAAAAAAAAACAAAACAAAAATACCCCAACAAACAAACAAACAAACAAACAGCCCTTTACCTTGGCACTAATGGTTTAAACACAAAATATTCTTTCTAGCTTATCTGAGGTTGGAGCCAGGTGGGGGGCAGTCCTTCTCCCAAATAATAAATGACAGGACAAAAGGAATCAGCCTCAAGCTGTGCCAGGGGAGGTTTAGTCTGGATATTAGGAAAAATTTCTTCAAGACAAAGGATGTGAAGCCTTGGAACAGGCTGCCCAGGGCCGAGGTGGAATCCCACACCCTGAGAGTCTTTGAAACCCTTGTGGCTGTGGCACTCGGGGATGTGGTTAGCAGTAAACATGGGGATAGTGGTGTTGCATTGATGCTTCTAAAGGTCTTTTCCAGCCTTGCTGATTCCATTATTCCTTGTGCAGGGGGTGACACAGCCCCAGGTGCAGCCTGGACACAGCCCCAGAGCTCTGCCCTGTGATCCTGGGCACTGCTGGGCAATTCCATGGAAAGTATTCTCATTATTGCCAGCAATATCACTGATTTATTTCCAATTTCAGGCTGAAAAGCTGTGAGCTGATACAGATTCTGCTAACATATTATTTGCTCACAATTACCTGGCTTTATTAATAGAAGGGCATTATGCTCCAAGCTTTTCTTACTAACTAAATCAGTAATTTAAATCCTGTTTCCTACATTGCTGCTTCTATTGACTTTATCATTACAGATCCTGGGTTCCTCTGCTTTATATCTCTTTTGAAAAGCATTGACAGATTATAATCTGCATAATTTTAGGGGGTGTTAATAAATAAACACAACAAACTAGAAATCTGAAAAAAAAAAAAAAGCTAACAGATAAAACCAGAGATAACCAAAAGAAGGAGGAGAGGAAAATAATATGTGTATAGATTGAGTGCTACTAAGCAACAAATCTTTTTTATTATTTTCCAATTTTCCAATTTATTTTTTGCCACCTTGATTTTAAACCAGTAGGTTTTATATAACTGAGGATACAGGGATTTTCACCCCTTATTTGGGGAATTAGGGATGTAGTAGATTACCAAAAGATGAAAGTAACTGAGGAAATCTGTAGAGGAAGAAAATAGGACTCTTAATATTGAGGACAGAGAATAAATTTTGTTGCAAGAATATAAATTCAAGACTTTGATCTACTCTGTATGAGTGCAGTGACAAAGCAAACAGAAACTTCATCATTTCTATGCCACCTTCTAAAATTCATTGGCTGGCTAACAGCCAAAATCTGTAAATAAACTAATAAACATGGCATGTTGTAAAAATAGAAATAATTGGATATAAAAGAGGGAAGAAGACAACATGGTGTACACAAGAAAAAACCCACAACATTTTCAAGATGATTCCCGTTCCTCTGAATGAGAGATGAACAGACATAAAAAAAAAAAAAAATAAGCAGTAGGAAACAGCAAATATGTTCCATGAAATGTTACCATGAAACCCATGAAGGTAGCAGCCACATATTGTGGGAGGCTGGGAAATTCTATTTGCAATTCTAAATGAAGAAAATGCATATGAAGCAATATTCAGGCCTTTTCTTTTCATCATGTTAGGAATTGTGAGATGAAATGAGGGCAAAATAGCCATAATTTTATAAGGATCAGAATAAAAACCTGAAGAAATAAGAGGGGGAGAAAAGAGTTGCAGGAAGAAGGATGGCATTGGATCACAAAAGGCACTTAATAGTAAGGAAGAAAAATAAAACTCTTATGAAATGCACAGAGAAAAAGGAGAACAAAATCTTAAAGTATTTTTGTTGTTTGATGGATAGCATCTTCAAATTTTAAGAATTCGTGTCTTGGATAATTAGGTGAATGGAAATACAATTTTTTTAACTGAGTTTTTAGTGTGGGAAAGGTGCTTGGTTCACTTAATGATTGTGGGCAGATCATCTTTTACAGCTGTTTCAACATCTGTACAATGTGGAGAGAAGGAACCACAGGTCTAATGCCAGTAGATTTTGGCTAATTATTCAACACTTGATGATTTAATCAGCTTTCAATTTGAGGGGTCCTTTTATCTGCTGGTGAGTTTATTTGTAATGATGAGGTGGGAGACCCTGTCAGAGGCTCTCCTGAAGCTGAGGTAACCCAAACCCACTGCTCTCCCTCATCCCTCCCTTGGGGCAGGAACTGAGTTTGGGAAAACTCACGCTGGCTACCTCCACCACCAGATTTGTGTCATTTGCCATTCTGACATTAGAATTTTAATGGGAAAATTCACAAACATGTAATAGTCCAGTTATAAGAAAGTTACATGAAGATTTAAAAGCCAGAGGACATATTTGCTAAAATAAATCAAGGTAAAACCATCTAGGTAAAAAATATCTGTAATTCTTACATTATGAATTTGTTTGAGGTCATGTTTCAATAGCTGATCAATTGAGATTCAAAATTTCAGATTTCATACTCTCATTTCATGGTCTCTAAGGTGAGTTCTGCCCTGTCTTTAGGGTGAGTCCTTGATGTGAGTGAAGAAAAATGAAGTAAAAACGACTGATTTCAAGTCATTGAACTGGACTTCTGGTATTAACTTTTATCAAAATATTTAAATTGTTCTCTTTTCCTTTTCTGTTCATTCAGGCCCACAGTAAAACATGGTTTTGCCTGGTTTGACACAGTGATGGAGAACAAAGAGAACAGAGGATGTGCCAGGCACCAGCAAAATTTACGGGGCAGAGCTGAGATAAGGCTGTCTCCTCAAAATGAAATGTACAGATTACATTGCAATGCTTCACTGCATCTGCAGATAACAGAGTTCATTTTGTTTTCTCCTCTCCCATGGTAATGGCTATTTTTCACTTTCACCAAAGGCCAGTCTAGCCATAATACAACATTTTGGAAACAGACTGGCTGGAGGATTTTGAGTTACTACTTTACGATGTGGTGTAAATCCAAAAACCTGAAGTATTAATGCCCATGCTTGAAGAAAGTCTTCTACAGCTCCTGGAAAGAACTGGGAGCTGTTTAATAACTCTGGGATCGACATCTCTTCCATCCCAGGCTACTTTCATTTAGTTGCAATTTTTGTTCAATGTTTTACCTTCCAGGTTAAAACAGAACTTCATCTCTTAACACAATTACAGCTCAGGAGCAGCTTCTGTACAGTTTGCTTTTTATATTTTTTTTTGTTGGGGAAAGAGAAAAGGAAATGAGACAGAAGTCATGTTGTCATAATATTGATTTTCAAAGTCTGGACAAGACAGTTCATGTTTTGAAACACAATGGGAAATTCAGAGGACAGTTCACATATATTTATTGTTCAACAAATAGAAGTACTTTTACCTACATAATTTACTTCAATCTGCTAAAAATACTGAATATCCAGGGACTAAAATGAAGTTCACAATAATGATATTGCTCTTCCTTTAATTTCTGTTCTAGTATCAAAACAGATGTATAAAATACTTTGAAAGTTTCCAAAATAGACATGCAAACCACTTTAAAATTTTCAGGTAAGTTAACCACCAAGGAGATGCAAACATCACAACTTTATACAGCAGGATTTATATTAAAATTATTTTATCTTGAAAAAGCTACCAGAGATCTAAACATTTCAAAATACAGAATCAGAAGGGAGACATTTTTAAATAAAAGAAATAATAATAATAATAATAATAATAATAATAATAATAACAACAGCCAGCACTCAAGGGACAGACTAAGACATGAAAAAAACCACAAAAGGCAATATTTCTCTTTACAAGAAATTCAGGTAGCTTTCTGTCAAGCTTAGTGGCTTTTCTAGTCAAATACAAAATACAATGCTTCCTAGAAAAAAAAAAAATCTCTTCTAAGGTATTTTCATAAATTGATGTTAAGCTGAGACATGACCTTGAATTCGAGTCTGCATTGGAATAAAGGTTACTTGGAGAGCTGCTTTAGCACTGAGATTATTTTGTGGCTGCAGTGAGTCCCTACTCTGCTTCCCTGATCCCAAAGAGATGTCACAAACTGGCTGGGCCACAATAGAAAAGAAATTGTTATTTCTGCAGAAAAGGAATCTTAATGAAAAAAAATCAAGAGAAGCCACAAGATAATTTGGAAGTACTATGTTTCTGTTCCTTTGTTTCACAACCCAGCCAGTAAAGCAAGAAGGCAGCAGCAGAAAAACATGTGCTGTTGAACTCAAAAACTGAAATATCCATACCTTTTCTGAATTAATAACACTAATTCCTAAAACTTTACTTGATTGAATTCATGTTTCAACAGCCATGGCTGTTTCAGGTCCACTGATACAATATTTGTTCCTGAGCTGTTCTTTTGCTAACTTGACCTTTTCAAATCTGGAACATTTTGGCTCTGTTTTCTTTTATAGTGGTGGCTACACCACCGTGTGATATTTCAATTGAATATGACAGTTTTACTGTGTCTCCTTCTGTCTAGGAGTAGAGTTTATGGACACAGTACTAATAAAAATTGTATAATAAAACAAAAACAAAACTGGGCAGCTTTGGCAGTGAGATGTAGTAAATTGCTTAAGAAAGGTACTCTAAAAGACAAAACTGAACATATTAAGAAATTCTGCATTATATATTTCTAGTGCTGTTATAATATTTGTTTTTATTAACCCGTACATCTTCATAGCTGGAGTATCTTGAACAACTTGCTGTTGACACAAGTTGCAGTTTATGGTAAAAACAGTGTGGAATCCAACTAAAGTCCTAACTATGGGGTTCAGCAGCCGAGTCAAAGGACACATCATTAAATGGAGCATTCAGAGAGCCAATTTCTTGTCTCTTATTCCAGGAATAGAATCAGGGAATTGAAAAATGGCCTGGCTTGACAAGGAACAAGTTAGCTCTTTTAGTTCCCATGGGCAGGGACACCTTCCACTGTCCCAGCTTGCTCCAAGCCCCATCCAACCTGGCCTTGGACACTGCCAGGGATCCAGGGGCAGCCACAGCTTCTCTGGGCACCCTGTGCCAGGGCCTGCCCACCCTCACAGGGAACAATTCCTGCCCAATATCCCATCTAACCCTGCCCTGTGGCATTGGGAAGCCATTTCTTCTTGTCCTGTCCCTCCATCCATCGGAAATTGTCTCTCTCCACGTTTCAAGTTGGCTCCTCTGTCGCAACACGACACAAAATGAACAACTCGCACACGCTGAGATATTTAAGGTAAAAAAAGGCCAGTTTATTTCTTGACTTTGATATTAATAGAATTCTAAAAGTGAGCGTGGATTGGAGGGTGAAATTGCTACCTCTCCAACTACACTGGTCAAACTAACCTAGTCTATTAATTCCGTCTTCCTCCAGAAAGGAATGCAATGGGGTGGTGTTTGCAGGGGTCCCAGGATGAGGGAAGAGATGAGAATCTTGACTCTATGTTTCAGAAGGCTGATTTATTATTTTATTATATATATTATATCAAAAGAAATGATATATTAAAACTATACTAAAGAATAGAAGAAAAGGATTTCATCAGAAGGCTAGCAAGGAATAGAAAAGAAATAATAATAAAATCTTGATACTACTTACAGCCTCAACACAGGTGGCTGTCATTGGTCATCAAGTAAAAACAATTTCAGAACCTGGGTAAACAATTCTCCAAGTCACATTCCAAAGCAGAAAAATATGGAGAAACTGAAGCTTCTCAGCTTCTCAGTAGAAAAGATCCTGGCAAAAGGATTTTTCATAAAATGTGTCTTTAACAATGCAAAAACCAGTCATTATTTACATGAAAATTTGTGAAAAACTCCATTACAAAAATGTAAACATCAGAAGGCTTAGAAGAAATTTAGAAGAACAGGGTGACACTCCTTCAAGGGCACAATTTGGTCACCCCAGAGCTCCTCCTCTCCAGGCTGCACAATCCCAGCTCTCCCAGCCTTTCCTCCCAGAAGAGCTGCTCCATCCCTCTGCCCATCCTGGTGCCTGCCCTGGGCTCTCTGCAGCAGCTCCAGCTCCTCCCTGTGCTGGGGCAGCTCTGCAGGTGGGGTCTCACCTGAGCTCAGGGGTGGAGCAGCTGGGCAGGAGTTGCAGCACAAAAAGAGAATTCTTTACTGTCAGGTCAGATGTCCAGCAAAAGGGACTGACCTGGCCCAAGGGCTTCTGTAGGGGTTTATTGCCTGTGGGATGGAATGGATCCATGGGGCTGCAGGATGGTGACCTGAGAGCTGAAATATCTCTGTTCTCTTGTTCTTTATAGCTTCCTAAAAATCTTTGCTCTGCTTTTGTCTATTAAAGAGAAAGGCTGATTGAAGAAAGAGAATTTGTGTTAGTGAACATGGATTCCCAGTTTTATAATAAATCATTCTTACACTCCAGGAACATTTTTTTCTTGGAAGTCTACCTAATTCTGAACCAGGCAGAAGGAGTTTTCTTCATCTTCACAGCCACTGAAAAAATACCTTCAAATTATTAAATTATTGGAAGAAGGTTCACTTTGGTTACAGGAACAACCACAAATAATTATCAGTTGTTTGTGCAGATTAATATCTGGATGACATTTACAGGAAGAAATTTCAGGTCTCAGAAAAGTTAATAAAGATGATGATCATTCCTAAGATATTTATACAATTTTCAAGCACTCTGAATCAGAGGAAAAAAATGAACTTAAAAGTTTATAATTCTAATTTGAATAATGTGTAAAGTGGTGAAAACTACATTGTAGATCTCTATGTTTATAGAAAAAATATAGCATTAATCTTATATTGTAATTAAAAGATGTTATACAGTAAAATGATTTCAGAATTAGATGGCAACCTGGAGTTGTTAGTTGTTAGTGAGTGACTTTATTGGAGAATAAGAGAGACTTTTTAAAATAATGGCTAAGAACAAAGAAGAGAAGTTCTTCAGTCTATTCTGTTTCTATTCTATGTTTTATGTATTCTCTACAAAAAGCTCAATAGTACCAGACAGTACAAAATTAAATTAAATTTTTTAAGTGAGCCACATTTGATGAAAATTTGTAATATTAGAAATGGGAAGGGTTCAGCCCAGCCATTGCTACACCAATTCCGTAATTACACATTAGAGTAAATATTTAGTGCTTTCCCCAATCTAAACATATGTCCATTAGATTTTTCCTTTAAATCAACTTATATTTATCCTATGGGCTGCTAATTTTCTTTCACCAAATAGATGAAACAGAAGTAAATTATTTGAAGAAAAATGTGATTTCACTGAACTCAAATCAAGAATAGCTGAGTCATTTTTTTCTTGTTGCTAAGGTGATCATCAATTTTTTGTTGTCAGTGGGTTATTTTATATGTTTTTTTTTATATTTTATTGTTTTAAACTACCACAAACTTTGATCAGTCCAGGACAAGTATTGTTTTGGAAATGGAATGAGGGAATGCCTGAGAAACAACGACATGCATCTGGGATCCCAGGATATGACATCCTATGCCAAAGATGTTTGCATTGTCAGGAAAGGAAATATCCTAAAAGAAGATGCAGTATGAAAATATAATTTTAAAAAATAATAAAAATAATACAAAAAATATTTCCTTATACGATTCTTTCCCTGAGCAGTACTCCCCTCTCCTTCTTTTAACAGTTAGGATCTTTAAAAACATAAGAATATAAGGATAGATTAAAGTCAGCAAGCTGGTATGCTGTGAGGGAAATCAGACACTAGATTAAAGTAAAACTGAAGTTAGAAACTTAAAATCAAAAATACAATTGATATAATTATGAGATGACATGAATTGATCCAGGCCTGAATGTAATGGAAAAAGTAGGATCCGTAGAATTTATCAGAATATAATTTTTTAGTGTTTGCAATTACTATATTTAAGTTTCAAATGCACTTGTTAAGAATGAAAGCTTTTTTCCCGTGTCACAATTGTCAGACTCCAGTTGTATCAAATCAGAATTGCAGTTTTGAATTCAGAATGACACCTTGCTGCTTGGGGAAAGGCACAGTGACATTTCACCGTGGACCAAAGGCTCTTGGAGGTGTTCCTTGTCCCCAAGAAACGTTGCAGTGAAGTGAAATGTGGCCGTGTCTGCAAAGCCCTGGTGACAAATCCTCACCCCTGGCTATGTGTACACTCCATTATTCATCCCCTCCTCCAACAACTGCTACAGGTTGTCATTACCCAGCTCTTTTCAAGGTTTATACTGGAATTATTTATGTCAGGACATCTCAATTAAGGAAACAAAACCAGGTAAATCTCTTTCTGAGCAATGGATTTTGCATAACAGTGGCTCATCACAGCTTGGCTTTTAACCTGGAAGAGTCCTCCCTCTGCAGTTTAGGTTGGAATCTAAACTGAGCATCTGTTGACATCCACAGACTTGGTTCATCAGTGATAAAGAATCACAGACATGACAGATCAGAGAGGACCCCTTGGCTTTCAGAGTTCCTGCTCAGAATTTCAGAATTCCTGGGTGTGGCTGGATCCAACCCCAGTCTCAGGCAGTAGCTTATGTCCAAAGGGCTGTACAGGTCCTTTAGATTGTTCCACAGGTTTAAGGGTGGCATATAAAATATATTAATAAAAAAAAAAATATTCAAATTTATGAAGATAATAACTATTAGACCAAAAGAACTTATTAGAATTATTTACTATATATTACAGGCAGCTCTAACTACTAGTACAGTTTGTTGTTTATTGAAGAAATGATATTAAAGCCAGTTATTAAGTAGGGATTTGTGTCACTCACCCATCCCAGTGACCAAATCTCTTTCCTCACCCTCAAGGAGTGACTTTGAGGGGTCCCCACTCCAGGGAGGAATCTCCACACACTGCCAGGAGGGGGGATGTTAGAAGATCCTCCCATTAAAAAGTGGGGCTGGGCTTTTATTGGCACAAAGTGACTGATGCCAGATGTCCCCAGGTTGGGTTAGACCGGGTGTCAGCACTGTCACCTGTTGGTTCCTCTGTCAGGATCTCAGGAGATATTGCTCTTGCCCAGAATGTTGAATTTGGGATGGATGGTCAGGCTGCTCTCAGCATCCTTCAGCCCCTAACTCAGCATGACCCCCTCCCACCCACCCCTGGTAACTTTTGCAAACAGGGATTATTCAATCTGTTTCTATCCCCACTTTGGCAGAGCACCCTGCTAAAGCAGCTGTTAAATATGTAAATGTTTGACCTTTCAAATTTTCCTTTAATCTGCAGCAGGGAGCATTAACCGTGTCTTCTACAGGGTGGTGAAATGAGGACATAATTTTAATTTTGAGGCAAAAAAAGAGGTGAGGATTCATATGAGATGCAATATCAGTGGCAGGGCAGGGAATGGCCTCACTGTTCTTACTCCTCCATCTCCTGAATTTCCCTGAAAGCATTTCTTTTCATGGCATAATAATGGAGCAGTATCCCTTCCCAAGGAGAAAAGTATTTTGGTGACCAAGTGTTGGAAGCCAAAGCATAATTTAAAAGCTTTACCAACAGCAGCACACAGCACAACACCTCCTATACTGAGTTTTTATACTTTTTAGGAAGATTTTGGAGCACTTCCAGGGTGATGTTCACTCCCTGGTGAGTCCACCACAGGGCAGTGGTGGACTCACCATCCCTGGAATTGTTTAAAAAAGGTGCAGATGTGGCACTTGGGGACTTGGTTTAGTGGTGACCATGGTGGTGGTGCTGATTGAAACTTGGACTCCATGACCCTAAAGGTCTTTTCCAACCTTAATCTTTCCATGATTCTGTAATCTGTGACCTCAGAAGTTTTTCACCTCTTTATCAATCACCTTGATCTAAATCACAAACCACAGCTCTGACATTGTAATCGGTTAATTGGTTTAGACCACAGAAATAAAAATAATCCTAAGAGTAAATTTCATACATCTGTTGTCATACTTTGCATGCAGTTTGCAGAGCCTGTGGAGGAGTGCAGTTGTTCTGTAAAAGTCTTGTGAAATACGAAGTTGCAGTGCAGGAGAACACAAATCCTGGTGAAAATTCAAGTACCTTGATCTGCAGAGTGAAAAGCACTGCTCTGTGGCTGATGAAAATGTCAACAAGTGTGTAATCTGAAAAAATTAAAGCCATTTCCACCTTTCCAGTCCTGGTCTTTCCAAGTTTTTTACAAGGGTCATGTCTACAATGTGTATTCTTTTGGTCTGCTACTTGCAAATATGCAATCACAATTCCTGACCAAAGGCAAAGGAAAAAAAACCTTTTCTGAAATGATGACTGTTTTAGCAACTATAACAAGAAGAGGAATTAGTTTTTTCACCTAAGAATAAATAAAGAGCAGCCCAAAAGCCCAGGTCAGTGTGAGCAATTTAATTTGAGAAGTAATTTACTATTTGACAGGACAAATGTAAAAGCAATACATTGGTAAACGCTCACTCTTGCACAACTTCCATGTCCATCTCATATTCTGTTTTCCCAGGCCCAGTCATGAATAATCAGGACTAATGATCTTACTCAAGTCAAAAGTACTTTACCTTGCAAAGTGCCACGATGGAGGCTGCCCTTGCTGACCTTGCAGGAATGAGATTTTTCATTCCACTCATGAAGTGTAATGTCGTTGAAAACAAATTTATATATTCATTTTGATTACATGGCATTTTTTATACATGATACAGTGCAGTTACTTTGTGGAAGATTTGTATTTTTTTTAAATTAATCTCACAGAACTGGAATTCTATTAATATGACACCTACCTTCTCTATTTTTGATGATATATTATAACTTTTTGAAATAACTCTGAGAATCCAGGTTACATTTCCAAGATTGCAAATATGTTATATTTACTCCCAGTAAAATAATTCCTTCCTGGTCAAAAATTGTAGCTGCAGTATAATTATTTTGAAATTTCTACTTGCACATTACAGAGATGAGGGCAAAGTTTTCACTGCTTACACAATTTTGTATGGTGACAAAAAGAGGCAAAAGAAGAAAAGTAATTTAAAACTTAGTAAATAAGAGATTATCTCCAACCTGCCTGTGCTCTGCTTGTTCTTAAATTATGGAAACAGAAATTTCATTTGATCAGAAGTGTGAATGGAATTATTGGAATTAATGCAATATAAAAACCTAAAGATCTAAAAGGCAAAGTGGAAGAGAAGCAAAGAAATAAAGGGCAGTGCCTGCCTTGGAACTGAATTGAAAATATTCACCAGAATTAAATATATTGTGGCATTTGGTGACATAATTCTGCCAATCGCCTCTTCTGATAAAATTTTTTGTCCAGTGTCAGATGAACTTTTAATTAAACTGTTGTGCATTCATTGATTCTGTTTCTTGACACACAAAAAATAGGTTGATACTAAATTTAAACCAAATCAAGAAATTATCAACTCAGTAGAGCTTCCTTTGATATTACAAAAGTTCATTGGACAAAAACTTTTATCAGAAATGGCAGAATTATGTCACCAAACCCAGAGCTGGTCTATTTTGATAAAAAGCCCAAATGAAGCTCCTGTGACTCTAACTGGGCCAAACAAAAGTATCTGAAGTGGGAATCTGGAGCAGAGTTTGATCTTCTTTCTCTGGATCTGTACCTAGATGTCCCTGGAATTGCAGTGTTCTGTCCTAAAATCAGTTACATCCTGTGGCTTACCCAAAAAGCATCAAGATTTAGTACATTTCTCTTTGCAATGAGCACAGAACAGATATAACTTCCATTTTCTATGGAAGAAAAGATAATGGAGAAGGGACCCTATTTTTTATAAAATGCCTCTTTGCACAAATACCATCAAAGTGGAAGCTCTCACTGGACCCTTCATCCCTGTGTGCTCCTGGGCCATGCTGAGTGGTATCACATTTATTAGGAGTGTTATTAGGAAGTCTTCCTCCAATGTGTCACATCTGTCACATCTGTCCTTCACTGCCTAGCTGGCTGTCATCTGCTCTTTTAAGTACCAGCTCATGAGGCAGCTCTTTCCGCAGGCTGATTTTCACAGTGGATTGGGCAATGTATAACCTGATTTTATTTTTTATTTGTAATAAAACAGATTTCAATTGATTTGGTATTTTTTTTATTTCTCTCATTGATTTGAATGGTGTATCAGGCAACCACAGGGTTACATATGTGTGTAGAAAAATGTACCCCCTAAACAGATGTGATGTAATGATGTGTGAAGGGACCCGAATCAGCAGGTGAGAACACATTGCAGAATTCAGTGCAAGAAAAAAAGCTGTAGCAGGAAGGAAGAGGAGGAGGAGGAGAAGGAACAAGGAGTGCAATAAGGGTTGCCTGAATTATTTTTACATTATTTTCTAGCATTTTTTTCTTGCAGACAAGGTAATACAATAAGGTATTTAAACAATATTGTTGTCTTTCTTGAGAGCCCCTTGTTTGCAGTTGTTCATTACTGCTGCTCTATTCTCCTGACATGTCATAAATCTTTTTTGGTGCCTACTGCCCAACAATGCCATGTGGAGCTGTGGAGAGTCAGTCTGAATTTAGGGGACATTTCCAGGTGTATTTACCTCTTTACTGGTTTGATTAGCAGCACTCATTTCAACTGGAAACTAAATTATGGAATCACAGAATATCCTGAGTGGGAAAGGACCCCCAAGGATCTTCAAGTCCAGGCCCTGTGCCTGCCCAGACACCCCAACAATCCCACCCTGAACATCTCTGGGAGTGTTATCCAAACCCTTCTGGAGCTCTGGCAGCCTTTAATGCCTTGTGGAGGCTGAACAGAGGCTGGACAGAGTTAAAGAATAAAGTAGGGATTTATTAAAAGGCCCTAATGGATCCACCTTGGGCAGCACAAAAGCCCAGCCAGGGCTGCACCCAAGATGAACCAAAATGGCCCCAAAATGCACAACTGGTCATGGGGTCTCTCACTTTGATAAGTTCTGCTTCATTTGCACATTGGGGTTAATTGTCCAATTCCAGCTTTAGCCCATGCAGTCCCATCCTGCTTGTTTTTCTCTCTTTAGTCCAGGTTGTTTGTGCTCCTGAGTCTGAGATTTGGATCGTTTGTCCTTGGTTCCCATCTAGAGAAGGAATTGTTTTGTCTCCCTGCTCTGTGAAGAGAGCTCACCATCCCCTCATATGAAGCCCTGACCCACACACTAAAGCAGCACTGAATCTGAAATAATAAAAGCTAAAACCTGAGGCATCACCTTGGGGCTGTGCCCATTCCCTGGGGAGCCTGGGAAGTGCCCAGCACCCTCTGGGGAAGAACCTTTCCCTGAGCTCCAGCCTGAGATGCCCTGGCACAGCTCCAGCCTTTCCCTGGGTGCTGTCCCTGTCACAGAGGGCAGAGATCAGAGCTGCCCCTGTGCTGCCCATCAGCTCCCAATGAGACCTGACAGTCTCCACTTCTCCAGCTAAACAAACTAAATGCCCTCAGCCTCTCGGATGGACAAAACCTTTTAAATTCCATGCTGTTTCTACACTGCATGACTCTTGAGGTTTTTAATTCACAGATACTCGGTGCTTGCTAAAAACAAGGGGGTATCAAGTTGCCTACATCCTTCAGAATTATAGCAAAGAATTATTTGTACTCATAGGTACCTGAATATCTTTGAAAATCTGTCATCTGTGAATCCTGATGATAACATTTCCCTTTAAAGGTTTAGTGGAAAATGTCTCCTCTTAACAACGTGTGTGGCTCCGCTTGTCCTGTTGCTGCTCTCCTGTAGCAGACCATAAATCACTGCAGAATTACTGACAGGCTGCACCACCAACACTCTGTACCTTACTCTGGGACCTAATTATATCACCATCTGATGGCAACACCTCTGAAAGGGGCTTGTCAGCATTTTCAGCACACAGCTTTCTGATTTTTTTTTTCGAAAGTGGATGAAAACTTAATATATCAGTAATTCCAAAATTGTATCTGCTCGAACA
This sequence comes from Ammodramus savannarum pratensis, assembly GCA_020466415.1. NCBI lineage: Eukaryota > Metazoa > Chordata > Aves > Passeriformes > Passerellidae > Ammodramus > Ammodramus savannarum. The sequence goes on along the minus strand of JAHXMQ010012336.1, from coordinate 23,977,796 downwards.
GACACAAAGGTTGTCAGTCAGGATTTGATTTCACTTGTCTATGATATGTTCTGGTTCTCTTAGTTTATTTTTTCCACCCGGGGTTTGAGAATCACACAGCAGCTTGTGTGTGTGTTTTGAAAAGTTCCTATAAAAAAACCTGCTTAGTATTTCTCACTTATTTCTAATTATAGGTGAGGTAAACGTTTGCTGAATAATGAAGCGTTAAATATATTCAGTGTACATACAAAAGTGCTTGAGGGTAGGAAAAAAAAACTTATCAAAATAATTACCTGCTGGCTCTGCCTCTTGGGATCATCCTAAGTGAAATGGCACTGTGATTTTTTGAGAGAGTTGTGAGAAATCCAGGAGTTTTTACAGGAATTTAGACTGATACATCTCATATTCTTCAATGTTTGCACATCAAACTGTTATTCATTTTGGATTTCTCCCCTGGTAATTTTTTTTCTGTCATATTGAAGAATTTATATTAATATAATTCACACTGTAGGTGGCTTTAGTTCTAGAAATTAGTATTTTAATTTTAACTGTGGTTTAAAACTTCAACTATTTCCATGCTGGTTCGTTTTTTTCCTAAGTGAGGCAGTAAGTATAGAAGAGAAAATGGATTAAATCAGGTAGCACAGATTACTTTATTGCTAAAATATCAAACTAATCAACAAGACTCACTATTTGACAGGTGGAAACAGTACTGATGGTGGTGAATAATAATTGCCACTTGGTGATAGTCCAGGGAAAGTGTCACTTATGGCATCAGGAGTAATAAAAGGAATCATATGTTGGACATTTTGCTGCCATTTCATTCTGCAGCACCAAAGTCAATGAAAAGCCTTGATACAGTTAGCTGTTGGCTCAGGATGATCTCCATCTGGAGCACTCTGGCTAAAACTGTTTTGTACCTGGGACACACTCCAAATTCAATTTAGCCAGAAAGATTTCTCAGCACATTTGGAAGAGCTGCCTCTCCCACATTCCTCGATGAATTTGCCTCATGTGCAGCTTTGCACAGTTTTCCTTTCTGTATATTTTGGGCTATCAACAAATTTTCTTTCCTCAAAATTGTCACAGCATAGTAATGAAAATATTTCGGATTTTTTTTTTTTTATTATTGTTCCAATTCCTTTGAGAGCTCTGCTTCTGCTGCTTTTGTCTCAGTAAAATCTTCCCAAGCTTTAATGCTGTAGTTGCCTTTCCTGGTCCTGTGCTCACCACACATAAGGTGGCAGAAATTAAAGGCTGGAGTGCCTGGTATTTTGAAAACCAGTAATGCAGCAGCTCAGTGTCTGTCCCTCGATGTCCAGGGCAATGTGCAGGATGCCAAAGTTCCCCAGATTTCCTCCAAATGCTGTGTGAGACAGCTCATCTGCCCAGGGCCAGGCAGGGGCAGGCAATGTGGTGTTGGCAGCTCTCAGGTTCCTCCTTTCTGTCCCCTGTTTCCCTTGCTGTGCCTTCTGAGGAGGCTGGAAGGTAATTTTCCAGAGGCACTGCAAGCAAACAATGGGCACAAGAGCCATAATCACTGCACTGATGGAGAGAGGCAGAAGGAGCTGTGGTTCTCTGCCTGCTGTGGAACACCCAGCCCAGAACTCAGACACCTCCCTGTACTCCACACTCTTCCTCAAAGAGAAAGCAGAGAAGCAGTTGATGGTAAACTTTTGTAAATATAATTTATCATTCCTAAACTCTTATCTAGAACTAAACTCCTCCCCACACCCACAAAGAACACTTTTTAACACTTTTTTTCCTGCCCCTTGCATCACTGAGATGCTGCTTCCGAGGTCAGTGCTCAACCTCTCTTTCCTGGTGATTTTTGTAATCCACCCAAAGGGATACCCAAGTTCAATTTCCCACTTCAATTTTAAAAAAGCCAATGACATTCACCCACAAGGCCTGCAGGTACCGTTTTCCCCTCTCTTCAGCAGACAGCAAAGCTGATCTGCTTCTATCAGAATGAAGGGATCAAGGACCAAAAGTAAACCCCAGCCCCATAACATTTCAAAATATGATAAAGGGCACAGGGCTTGCCTGCACAGTTAGGTGAGCCGCTCTTTTTAGTGCCCATGGAATCATTTCCTTCCTCAAACGCTAACTGCTCAAATGCAAAATATCACAGAATCATAACATCCCAGAGTCGTGTCATGGCTTGGTTTGGAAAGAACCTCAAAGATCAAGAGTTCTTAGAGTAAAATTGTGAGCCAGTATCTCCCTTGATTTTCCTTTTGCACTCTGAAGAATTTCTATACTTCTCTTCCTGTTTTTTTTTTTCTTTTTCCTCATGGTAGTCTGGTAGGCAAAAGAAAAAAGAAAAATTTCCCTCATGTAATGGATTTTTTCCATGAAGATGTGGCACCAAAGATCCCAGTTCTGCTCCAAGTCATATAGCTGTAAATTGGCAGCACTCTGATTAATTAACATCTTGATTCTGACTTCCTGCTGCAGCTTTCCAAAGCAGAATTCGAGAAGAGGACTCATTTTGAAAAGAATATTTTGTTTGATATTTAATTCCAAATGAGTGGTTGTCTCACTTTGTGATGTGTGGGCACAGTGGGATTTGGTCAAAGGTTGGACTTGATGATCCCTGAGGTCTTTCCAACCTTTATGATTCTATGCTTCAATGATTTTAACTTATATTGGGTTTACAGCTATTATTTTCCCTTTCTTTTGCACATACATTCCCACAGAGGCAAAGTATTAATTGGTCAATACTGCTGTCTTAGGGAAATTGATTTTTGAAAGGCCAAATGAAATTAGCCAGGATTTTTCATATGCTAATGTGAGGAAAGGTAAAACAGCTTTTCAAACAGAATGAAACCTTGACAAAGATTTCAACTACACAGATCTGGCCAGGCTTCCTACAATTTTCCTCTGTGGCAGTAATCAGCCTCATGGGGAGGTCTGTAAAACTTTGGCAACACATTGAGAGCCCAGATGAATCCAAATCATGATAAATCACAAGGGATATCATTGCAAGGCTTAATACAGCTGGACCAAACCTGGCCCAGCAAGTGAAAAATCAAACTGTGCTTGTGCATCTCAGGGGAAAAAACATCCAGCAAAACTTGTAAAGAGTAACTGCACTGCACAGAGCAGCATCATATTCTGCTTTCAGAATACCTTTTGGGCTTCATAAAAAATGGTAATTTTTTTTTCTCAGAAAATTTCCATCGTGCAAAGGGGTGAAATTATATGATGAAAACAAGCAGTTAATGATTGGACTTTGTGCTACAGAAATCAGGTACAGGATGCCAAAGAAAAGTAATCCTAAACTGAGTTTATCTCATGGGAAGAAGTAGAGTTGTGTGGTTGTGTTCACAAGGGTCCCAGGACAAGGGAAGAGATGAGAATCTTGACTCCATGTTTCAGAAGGCTGATTTATTATTTTATGATATATATTATATTAAAACAAAATGATATATTAAAATTACACTAAAGAAAGAGAAAGGATTTAATCAGAAGGCTTGAAATGAAAGAAATGGAATGATAATAAAATCTTGTCACTGACCAGAGTCCCAACACAGCTGGACCTGTGATTGGTCATCAAATAGAAACAACTCCCATGGACCAGCTGTTGCATTCTACAGCAGCAGATAATTATTGTTTTTCTTTTCCTCTGAGGCTTCTCAGGAGAAAAAATTCTGACAAAAGGATTTTTCAGAAAATATGTCCGTGACAGAGTTGTGGATATTAGGGAGTTTAGTTCTTAAATCTTGTTCTGTTTCAGAGTTGTGATTCAGTTTTAAAAGTTTGCTAAAGCAAAGACCATAAACACGAGCTCTCATTTTGCCCCTCAGCTGCTCCTCCAGGACCCTTCCTCATCCTTGTGTCCCTCCTTCAGACACCCTCTAACACCTGTAGAATGTTCTGGAATTGTGGCACCCAAAATGACACACAACATTCCAGGTGAGACAGAGCAGGACAAGTCACCCCTGGCACGGTCAGCAATGCTCTGCCTGGTGCCCCCCACGATGTGTGTGAAGACCAGCAAAAAGCCAAATCAAATTTCATCATCTATACATGTTGGAACCCTGGTTACTGAGAATTTTAAGTCTTCTGTACTGACAAGCACTGACTCCCAAAAGAACACTGCATTTGACCTGAGGCTGTAGAAAAGACTCCCAAAATTAAATGGTAGAACTAAGATTTTAAGTGTTTAGCTTAAATAGAAGTGTGTAATATCACATAGCAGAAAGCTTAGTGTTTAAAGTTTTAGAATATAGTGATCTGTATAAAACAAAATAGAGATTTTAGGACAAAAGCTAATACTTCTTCTTCACGTTCTTCCTCAGAAGTTTAGGTGGTATTGTGAAATTAGATAAAAAGTCCACTCTGCAGGCCATGAGTAGTTAATTATTCAATTAAAAATAATTTTGGTGTAATTTCTTAATTAAACAGTTTATCCTTAAAAAGCCTTATAGAGAAAGAGACACAACTCCATTTTTAGTTTGTTACAGTAATATACTGTAAAACTCACAGTTTGTGGAACTGTAATATAAATAAAAACCAATAAACATCTCAGTCCAAACACAAAATACCATCCCATTTAATCCCAACCCTAACAAAAAAAAAAACCCAAAAACTTAGACTCCACTTCTACATATCTCAACAACCCCATCTTCACTGTTGCTTTGTGGATAGGAGCAGCCCAGTATCATCCCTGTGGTGCTCACAAAAATCAATATTTAAGATAAGCCTGGATTTTCAGGGGAAGTAGAAGTATTATTCATCTTCCGCTTCCCAGATTTTCTTTTAGGCACCTGGGCCCAGCCTTGCAGCAGTGCTCAGCTCTCAGCAGCAGCCACTGCAATCCCATTAGGCAAATGTTCAAAGAGCTCCATAACCCAAACATGAGCTCACTGGGACATGCAGGATGAGACCACAGCCCCTTGAAATCAGTGGTGATTTTGCCACTCACTGCAAAGGAATCAGTGCCACAGGGTGATTGCATCCCTTTACCTGATTGTGGATGCTGAGCTTGTTGAATAATTCTGGCTTTGATGCTTTTATCTGAAGTTCCCTCAATAGCTTTATGAGTTATTTTCATTATGATTCTTCATACTAGGAAAAAGGATAAAAATCTGTAATAGTCCTTAAGTATATGAGCTGTAAAATCAACACAATTCTGTGCAGTTGTGACACAGCTTTGTAAAATGGATTGATAATCTTCTCTGTAGGACAGGTAGGATTCCTGCAAGAATCATTTTGAGGGAGGTGATTCTTCCCCTCTCCTCTGCTCTTGTGAGGCCCCACCCTGAGAACTGTGTCCAGGTCTAGGGGGGAAAACACAAGAAAGATTTTGATCTGCTGGAAAAAGTCGTGTGAAAGCCAAATTGGTGTTCCCAGGGCTGGAGCCCCTCTGCTCTGGAGCCAGGCTGGGAGAGCTGGGGGTGTTCACCTGCAGAAGGGAAGGCTTCAGGGAGACCTCTGAGCCCCTTCTAGTGCCTAAAGGGGCTCCAGAAGAGCTGGAGAGGGACTTGGGACAGGGGATGAAGGGACAGGACACAGAGAATGGCTTCCCACTGCCAGAGGTCAGGGTTAGATGGGATATTGGGAAGGAATTTTTCCCTGTGAGAGTGGGGAGACCCCGGGCACAGGGTGCCCAGAGAAGCCCAGAAAAGCCCCTGGAAGTGTCCAAGGGCAGGTTGGGTGGGACTTGGAGCAACCTGGGCTAGTGAAAGGTGTCCCTGCCCATGTCAGGGAGTGTCACTGGTTGGGCTTTAAGGTCTCTTCCAACCCAAACCTCCTTGTGATTCTGTAATTCCTCAACGCATCCGATTTTCTTCTCTTGCGACATGCCTTAAAGGAGTTCCCCCGAGCCCTGAACCTGATTAACAAGTCAGCCTCCCCACCCTTTGCCAATGTATTCAGTGGAGAAATAATCATTTAAAGTGCTAGACAGCTCAGATCCTTATGGAAGGCTGTTCTGTAAAAGGCACATATCAGGGATGTATCCCAGCCAGCAGACACAGCTCATTCTGACTGAGACTCATTTTACCACTTCCAGCACAGGCTACTTCAGCCCCATTCCTAAAACTCCATTTAAATCTTCCACTTGGGTATTTTAAATAAGGACCAAATTTCAGACAAAGGCAGCTCTGCTGCCCAATTACAGCAGAAATGAGCCAGCTGTTGTGGTGGTGTTCACAGGGGTCTTAGGATGAAGGAAGAGATGAGAATGTTGACTCCAAGTTTCAGAAAGCTTGATTTATTAGTTTATGATATATATTATATTAAAACCATACTAAAAGAATAGAAGAAAGGATTTCATCAGAAGGCTAGCTAAGAAGAGATAAAGAATGATATCAAAGGCTTGTGACTGACTGAGACAGTCTGAGCCAGCTGATTGTGGCTGGCCATTAATTAGAAACAAGAACATGAGACCAATCACAGATGCACCTGTTGCATTCCACAGCAGCAGATAATCATTGTTTACATTTTGTTCCTGAGGTCTCTCAGCTTCTCAGGAGAAAAAATCCTAAGGAAAGGATTTTTCAGAAAATATCATGGCTACAAGCTGTAACAACTGGAAGGGCACACGAAGCCAGAGCAGCACGTCCCACAGCCCATGGAACTGCTTACAGAAGGACACAGCTCCAGCTTCCTCAGTAAATCACTGAATTCTCCTCTTCCTGCCAAACCCCATTTGTGAATGAAAAGCATTCCTACGGTTCTTTAAGTGTACCAGAACTTTAGGGCCCAAGTTGCATTATTTTATTAAGCAATGTGTCATTAATTACCCCGGGCAGGTTTCTCCCGGGTATGGGAGCTGCGGAAGGCGGGCGGAAGGCAATAAATTCAGAATAAAGCAATAAATTCAGAATCTGGGATTCATGAATGCAAATAAGAGCCTGGGTTACGGGTTTTTTTGGTTTTTTTTTTGAGTGTTGGAATGTACGCAAGGCCACTACACTGCCTGGTGCTGAGAAGCACCGAGTTAACAATTTACATTTATTTGCATCTCACCACAAACCCTCTGTTAACAAGCAAGGTCAAAAGAGTTCCCTGGGGAATGAGTCCAGGACAAGAATGCTTCTCCCCATGCTGATGGCAAACCATGAATGTCTCACACTTCATCACCACTGAATGTAAAGTGAGTTTAAAACACAGGCAGTGTAGTTCAGACATCATTTTCAAGACCCGTAAATTACAAATATTGTGTAGTGTTGAAATCAGTATTTACATTTAAAATGCCCACAAATATGTAAGAAAAAGGTGTCAGGAATTACACAGCAGTAAGGAATTGCTTTTACCTGAAGGAACACATGGTAGGGGAAATCCTATCAGGTGGAAATCATTATTCAAATATATACGTACAACTTCTACTGGTTATTGCCTGATTTGGGCCTGGTCTATCAGAATTTGACAAGTGCACGTGTGAGTGACAGCTTTTATTTTCCCTTAATCCTATTTTTAGCTGTAACAGTGGCACAATCTCTGAATTATTTTGCACTCAGTGTGCTCCACTCTGGTCTTATATTTTCCACATAACCTTTTAGTTTATTTCCAGGACAGGAAGAAACTTGATAGAGAAACCCAGGTTTTTCCTGAAAATTTTGGGATGTGAAGTTATTGAGCAGTATCAAGGTCACTACCAGAAACTTTATACCAAAAGGAACAATAAGGTCTTTCAATTTGTCTTAGGGCAGAAATTTTTGAGGCTGAAGATTTTTGTTGCAATTTTTTTCTTTTTCTTTTCTTCTGAATTATTTGGAAGTTCCCAGGGTTCATATTTTTAAGAGCAGGGCAGGTTACATGCTTCAATTACTTGACCAGTGCCATGGCAAACTGGAGGGAAGGTAGATCAAAATGTGTGTTACGCACCCTCTCAGGTAACTCATTTATGTGTCACTACACCAACATATTAATAAAATTTTCTTTTATGTGGTTTTATCTGGATTTTAGAGAAGGAAAATAAGAAAGAGGCAAGCTGAAATCAGATAGGATGGTTCCAATATGTTTCATATTATATGGAGAGTTGAAACAATGAGAAATTTTAGGAAGTTTTATAGACAAGTTTTGACCTCTACAGAGGAAGGGATTCAGCTTTTATATGATGAGCTGTGATAGTGTACCTTCTCCTGAGGGGCAGCACAGGGACAGCTCCAACCTCTGTCCTCTGGGACAGGGACGGCACCCAGGGAATGGCTGCAGCTGTGCCAGGGCAGGGTCAGGCTGGAGATCAGGGAAAGGTTCTCCCCCAGAGGGTGCTGGGCACTGCCCAGGCTCCCCAGGGAATGGGCACAGCCCCAAGGCTGCCAGAGCTCCAGGAGGGTTTGGACAATGCTGTCAGGGATGCATAGGGTGGGATTGTTGGGGTGTCTGTGCAGGGACAGGGGTCAGACTCCATGAACCCTGTGGGTCCCTTCCCCCCCAGGATATTCTGTGACTCCATGATTCATTATTTCACCAGTTAATAGAATCCTTTCAGGTCTGACAACAGAATATATGCAGCATCTTTTAGCAACTGGCTATAAAATGACTTTTAATCTCCATGAAACTTGATGAAAATAATGGCAATGACCTAAAATCTTGTGAAGTTTGTATGAATTTTTCTACTTGGGATGTGTTACTGTGCTTGTCTCCAAAATAGGAGAGAGGCCCATGAGCGAGAAGTACCTGACCTGAGAACTGCCACCAATCTTCTGTTTTTAAGTTCCCACCAGACTGGTAAGTGATTGACTGCTTTACTTTCTCATGTCTTATTAATATGATTTATTAATCTGGTAATTCAGGTCAAGCTGGCACTGCATGTTGCCGAAAGGAATAAAATAAAAAGAACATCAAGATAAAATATTATCAGCATGGCATCACTGCAAATCTGAGTGACAGCACAAGTGAAACTCACACTGATGAACTGTTGGTATCCCACAGGGACACAGTTACTGCATCCTTAGGCCAAAGACTCTCAGCTCTGTGAGGTAAAGAGTGCTCTCAGTTTTAGAAATATTGAACTCTGCTGGGTGGCTGGAGTGCCTTGGCAGCACAGCCTGGCTGGGATAAACACACAGCAGCAGTGACAGCACCAGGGCATGAAAGAGAGCTGGGACAAAGATTGCTGAATTTCATGGAATCATGGAATCATTAGTTGTTTGGGAATGGGAAGGAACTTGAGGACCATCTCATTCCAGCACCCTGACAAAGGCAGGAACACATTCCACTAGACCAGGCTGCTCAATCCCTTTCAATTTTCTCCTTCCTCTTCACCCAGACAGTGCTGTTGAAAATAGGAAATTAATCTTGAGGCTATAGGAACTATAGCTCAACTGCTTCTCTCTTGATTTATTTCATGGACCAGGTCTTAGAGAGGTAAATTTTTCCTTCTAGGCAAATAACCAGAGGCTTCAATCCCCGAATTTCCATTATCTGCTCAGATAACACAGTTTTCCAGAAATTCTGGAATTCGGGGCTTTTTCTACTGCTGATTTGAAACAGAGGATGCGAAGAAACCACAGGTTCCAAGTGCTACAAGGCAGCCACAGCTTTCTGATGGTTTGTGACTCCAGGGAGAGGAGACCCCAAAGCTTTGGGGCTGCCTTGTATTAGAGCATCCTACACCAATGATTCTTGTTCATAAATTGGTCTTTATTGTGAATATTTCAAGGCACTGCTGCAGAGCAAGAAGGATTGAGAGAACAAATACAAAGTCCAGTTTCCCCTTTGTTTAGACACGAAGATCATGTTTTATTTCTGAAATACTCTCAAGTATTTACTTCAGCAAGTTCTCTTTGCAGTTCTTGAGGTGTGAAAACATTATGCATTAAAAAAAAAAAAGAAAAAAAAGAATCTGAATTAAAATGATGATCAAAAAAAAAAAAAAAAGGTTACTTCCACAGTGTGATTCTCCTTCATTCAAGTTATTCAACCCTTTCTTTACTGTGTTTAAGCCATGTCCATGTGTACTAAATGAGATCACTGCTCCTGCTTTCCTTGAGGTTTACAAGAAATTATTGCTGGTAATGGGCTAAAATTGCTCCATGCTATGGCAGTACTTGAGTAGTTCACATTAGTTTGTCATCTAAAGTAGGCTTAATAGAAGAAAAATATGCATTTATTATTTTTTTAAAAATAAAATCTGTATTTCTTTCCTCTAACACAGCAAAAATCTACTAATTATTCAATGGGATCTTTAACAGTGACACAGAGGGTTATAAAATTATGATATGTCTAGGGCAATGATAAAGGTCTAGTTGACAATAAATTATTATTTTCCTAAAAAAAAGGAACTCCAAATATAAAAGAAAGGTAACATGGAAGTATTTTTTTTTCTGTAGAAGACCAAGTGAATCCAAAGACAGGTTATTATGGGTTAATTACATGTATAAATAGCATAGTGTATCTCAAAGGCTGCACAACAAAGTGAAAAAAAGGTGAAAAATATTATTCTTCATTTGATATAAAGAAACATATTTCGTATTATATATGCTTTCATTTTTTCTGTGTTTAATTTGATTTATTACATATATATGCATATATATCATTGTTGCTACTTAGTTAAATTATTTCCTTATTTCAAAAATTGTCATATATTTTGATTTTTATTTTATTGTTCTAGAAATACAAAACACAAAATTAAAAATTATTGCCCTGACAAATGCCAGTAAAACATTGGATCCTCTGCCAGAGACTGAGAAGATACAATTAATTGCCTGGCCAGATTTTAGGTTAATTTTTATAAAAATCTATGCCCTTTAGGTAATGACAGTTAAGTCATTTTAAAGAAACCTGTATATTTTAATAGCGGCTCTAATAGTAAAATTAGTGGGCTCCCAATGGTGACTTGAGAACTTAGGAAAAAAGTATTAATATTAGTGCTATTAGAATGAACAGGCTGCCCAGGCATTGGGGGAATCACTAGCCCTGAAAATGTCCAAAAAACTTGTGGATGTGGCACTTGAGGACATGGATTAGTGGGAATGGTTGGACCTGATGTCCTGGAAGGTCTTTTCCAGCCTTGGCAATTCCACATTGCACAATACCATTCAACACACTTGCAAAGACCATTGGCTTTGTTTCCCACCATGAAATCCTTCACAGCAAAAAAAGGCTGGAATCAATAAATTAATTCCATAGGAGTCATTTATGGACCTTACTCACTCTGCCCAACTTCCTGAGCCTCCCACTCTGGCAACAGGAGCAGCAGAGATTTCCTAGCAGAGATCTGAGGAATAATCCTCTTACAGCTGCTGCTCCTGCTACCCAATTAAGGCTGTTACCAAAGTACAAGGCTTGGTATAATTGCAATTAAATGTGTGAACAAAGCTAAGATCACAGAGTGGCTCCAGGAAACACCTCCTGAGGAGTTAAAGCCCAAAAGGCAGGATGATCTTTTTCCTGTAGCTGAGTCAGAGGGAACATCACATGTTCATGCCCTGAAGGCATAGAAAATGTCACCATGGACAGACACCAAGAGGCTTTTACCTAAAAATCATGGGAGAGAAATCACAGCCTCCCCTTCCCTTTGAATCTATGGCTGGTATTAATATTAATATATTGTGCTGGATGCAAAATTAAGAGATGATATAAGCAAGGGGAGGAGGAGTCCATAATTCAGAGTCTCTGTGGAAGTCTGATTGTGCTTTGTTTGTGTGCGATTTTTGAAAGTAATTCTTTCAAGCCTTATTTCCTCCTCAGATTGCTTTAAGCATTTCTTCAGGAGTTACCTCTGAAGGGGAGGATGGAGGTCAGGGGGGAGTGCTGGCAGCAGTGCCCTCCTCAGAGCATCACATCCCTTCCAAACCTCTGAGGTGGCAATGAGCCTGAGAAATCCCTCTGCAGAGGAAGGTGTTCAAGTGACAATAAACAAGATGTAGAGTGCCAATTTATTCTTTGTGTTTCTACATCACTCTTGGTGGAAATTCAAGCACTCATTCAGACTAGAGAGATGAAAAGTGCAGGGGGTACTCAAAGATTTTGTGTTGCTGGCTTCTTGTCCTTTCAGGATCAAATTTCCATAATCAATGTATGTAACAACTCTTGTGTGTGTCACTGACAGAATCCATGTCTAAATACAGATTTAAGTTAATAAATTTAGCAAATAAATTTTAAAAGTAGCAGATAACTAAATAAATAAATAAATAAGGTACTCTGTTGATAGCCCTTTTGATCTGTTTCCTTCTTCTAAAATATGTTTTTCTGCTGTCAAAACAAATCATCTAAGAAAATAACCCCATTTGTTTCAGCAGAAATGCAGGCCTGTAATAGCATAAATGACATATCTCTGGATTGCTGCTTGCTTCAGAAAACATCTGCAATAAAGCAGGGCTAATCCTCAAGAATTTATTTGTAGAAAATCCATCAGGTATAATACTGAAAACCCTCTATCAACATCAAACATAAAGCAAGGTCTGTCTGAAGCATATGTAATCAAAGTCATGTCTTTTTTAATAAAAAATTGCTTTGTCTGAGAAGCCAGAAAGCAAAACCTCCCGCAGATTTCTGCTTCTGGGGGGTGACAAAATGTTTTTCTTTAATTGAAACAGGTGAAGATTTTTGTTAAGCTTTTACATTCTTCGGAAAGCCTCCGTGGCTGTCACCAATGTTCTCTTTTGATCTAAGGCTTTGCAGTCAACACCTACAAGAATTTTTTCAAGCAGCACACTTATTTAAAGATTTCACTTTCTCTGATTTTGAAATTAAGCACTTTCAGAAGAAAAGCAAAGAACAATGCTTGTTTGACACAATTTCTTGTGTCTCTGTTTGCCACATGTTACCCCATGACCTGATCTGAAATGCTTCAAGATTTGTGGAGGGAAAAGATGTCTTCTATTATTAAGTTTGTGTGAACATTTCTCTAGGATTTGTCTAAATTATGTAATTGGGAAAAAAACAGATGGCAGGAGATTTTTTTGTTCAGAAATGGAAGAATTGATTTTTTTTTTTTTATTTTCTGTGTCTATTTATGGGATGTTTATAAGTCAAAAAGGTTTCTGTTAATGTTTATGTAGATGACCAGCACATGATATTCCACTAACTCAATTAAACAATTATGTGCACGAGAGAGAGAAGCTTTTATTAAGCACTGTCAAGCAGTTTTAATTCCAGAATGGAGAGGTGACAGGGGGAAGTGGATGCATTTGCAAAGCGCTGGGATAAAGTCACAGGGGGTGGAAGGTGTTATCAAATCAGCCGTTTTATCTGTCTTACCAAACAGTGCCTCTCAAAGCGTAACACATAGACAAGGCAAATAATACTGAATTTGTAGGAAAAAAAAAATGTTCAAATATACTCACGTTGCTAATAGAACAAATTTCAGTGGTCTTGCTATAGAATCCCAGAATTAGAGGTTGGAAAAGATCTCCCAGACCATGGACTCCATCCTGTGCCCAATCCCCTCCATGTCCCCACCCCAGAGCTCTGGGTGCCACATCCAGGCCCCCCTGGGACACCTCCAGAGATGGGGACTCCAGCACTGCCCTGGGCAGCCCCTGCCAAGGCCTGACCACTCTTTCCATGCAAAAATTCCTCCTGGTGTCCGACCTGAGCCTTCCTGGCACAGCCTGAGGCCGTTCCCTCTCCTCCTGTCCCTGTTCCTGGGAGCACAGCCCGACCCTCCCAGCTGTCCCCTCCTGTCAGGAGCTGTGCAGAGCCACAAGGTCCCCCCTGAGCCTCCTTTACTCCAGACTGAGCCCCCTCAACTCCTTCATCTTAACCCTAAACCCAACCCTCAACTCAACCCTAAGGTCTCTCATCTTAAAACTTAGGAAATAAGGATTGCATAAGTTACTTCACCTATATAACACCCTATATTTATAAGATTATGAAGAAAAAAGGAATAATTTGGGTCTCAGTGTTCCCAGAAATAAGTTGAGTTTATTCATTTGTTTGTTTTTTTTTTCTTTTGGATGTTATTTGGTTTTCTTTTGTTTTGCTGAACCTTTAAATCTTTAAGCAATGTTATTGCTCTTGCATTTTTATCCAGCTAGGAACACCAAATGGTTTATAAACAGTCCTGTTGTTTTTCAGCAAGTATTTTTTTTTCAGAATGGAGATTGCTTAGCTTGGATGTTCATATCCTGAAATGATTTAAGTGGCCCTCGAGATCTGTTAATAGTACTGCATCTGATTAAATTGGCCAACAACAATTAATTGCTTCTAACATCCAAAAGTGCCCGAGATCCCAGAACAAAGGAAGTTCTTGTGGTCAATTCCCGCTCTTCTGTGCTGAAAAGACCTTTTTCTTTATGTGTCATTATGAAATTTAATTAAATGAAATCTACTGAATATCAGGAAAGACTTTGTTCAGAATGAGAAGCTTGGATTGTCTGCAGCAGATGATCAGTTTCTTTATCTTCATATTTTTCAGAATAAAAGTAATTCTCTTGTTCATGCAGTTCAATAAGAGACTGGATATAAGGAACTCAGATATGCATTAAAAAGCATAGAGCCACTATAAAATTTAAAATTATTTTTTCTGCAAAGGACTATTTTTACTCACTTACTTTTTCCATTATATTTTAGGAAAATATGATTTAGGGTTTTATTCAATGTGTTATAAAGATACATGAAAGAGAGAGAGATGGAGAAAACTATAAAAAATCCAAATGTAAGAAGTGTTGGGTAGGAGGCAATTCTACTGTCCTAGATAATTACAGGGACATTGAGAATTCCCTGTTCAGAGTCCTGCAATTGAAATAACATACCTGTGTAAGACCAGAGATTCAGAGCCTACAGGAAATTCTTGGGAAATAAATTTCTCCATGCAACATAGATTTGCATAAATTTGTTTCCACATTGGTGTTCACTATTCTGCAATAGTGGAGGATTCTTTTAATTTAAGACAACTTTCGACTTCTTTAGAAGGTCCCAGGCAATTTAGATGGAAAAAATCCCGAATTGTGAGTAAGGCACTGAGAAAATATCATCACCACTCTATCAAGGAAGAGTCTTGTCCTGCTCTGCTCAAGCCAGGACTTGGATTTGATGATCTCTGTGGGTTCCTTACAGCTGAGGATATTCTGTGAGTTTACAATTTTCTGATTCTAATAATAAGCCTGTTTACTGGTGCTTTTAAAACATGCCATAGAAAAATACTATTAAAACAATTGGACTGTGTAATTCCAAACACTGAGATTCTAGAAAATAAAAATATCCTGCTTATCACCTGTTGTTCAAAACTGTGTGATAATATCAAAACATGTCTAATGTGAATTTTCAATATATTATATTATATTATATTATATTATATTATATTATATTATACTATATTACATTACATTACATTACATTACATTACATTACATTATATATTCATACATTTAATATAGGATCACAGAATCATTAATGTTGAAAAAGACCTCCAAGACCCGTCAAGTCCAACCTTTGACCAAATCACCCCATGTCCACCAAATCCCATCAAAAAGTTCCATGTCTACTCCTTTCTTGAAGACTTCCATGGATGGTTGCTCCCTCTCTGTCCTGGGCAGCCCCTTCCAATGCCTGATCTGTGTTTCGGTGGAGAAATTTTTCCTCATATCCAACCTGGACTTCCCCTGGCACAATCTGAGGCAGTTTTTGAAACTGAATGATCGTGCAGAATGAAATACACTTTTTGAAATTTAAACTAAGAAAGGCTTTTAAATTGCATTTAAAGTTGCAGAGTAGTGATAAAGTATGTCTTAGGTTATGATGTTTGATGTAAGCAAAAGTGTGTATTCCATCACCATCTGTTAAAACAGGTGGGGCAGTGTTCTTCATCTCTTCCATGACTCATCCCTGATAACTCTCTTTGAAGGGATATCTTCTGTTAATGACCCATCGAGCCTCACTGCGTGACTCATAAATTCCATCATCCCACTGGAAGATGCTCTGCCCAGGGGGAGGAGCCAAGCATTCCTACCTGGATACAATCTGAGGTTTGGAACACCACAGCAGCCCTTACCTACTGGATTCCCAGAGGACAAGAGCTATGACCACCACTGGTCCTTCAGAGGAAGACCAGACCCTTCTACAGGATCACCACTTCAACAGAACCCCATCTGTCACTTCAACAGGATTGCAGCCACCATTTAATGAGACTGCTACCAGCATCTGACCCACAGGGTGTTAGGTTGGATCCTGACACTGTCAGCATTTTTGTATTATTGCATTTACTTTCATTTTCTGATTAAGTTGTAGTTCTGACTTGATATCCCCCACTGATTTCTCTTCAAACTAATAGAGTCTTGAAACCTGAAAGAGAATGTGAGAACTTGAGGCTGCTTGTAGAAACCTGAGCATGACAGTTCTTCCCTCTGCTAGCCAGAGGCTCTGATTTGATTCAGTGCAACTCCAGTTATTAGAGCTGTTCTCACTAAAGTCTGCTCACTCCAAGTGGTGTCAGAAGCTGCTATAAGGAGTAAGTTGCAGGAGCTTCTGCTGGTGCCTGCTGTAGCTCCAAAGGACGAGCAAAGACTCCTAAATGGAAAACTGCTGCTATTTTACATACCCAGGCTTATCCCAGGAGCACAATGTCAGTAGAAGAACAAGTCCATGTATTGATTAGTAGTGGAATCAAAGAAATCACAGGCACAGTGCTTTGAAAATCACCACTGAGTGCTAAATATATTCTGAACTTCAGTCAGGATGAAAGTCAGAAGCAAATCCTCATTGCCAGATATCTTGACAGGGTCAGGAATGTTCCACGTGGAATTCTAGATACACAGAGCAATGAATACATTAATTTTTTTCCCTTGCACTGGTATCTAAGTTCTGTTTCATACTCCTGTTGTTTCCATAACAACATGAAATGAAACACAAAACTGAACAGTTTGTGTGAGGGTATGTGGAAGGGGAGCCTATGCTCCTTTAAGGGCTTCTGGTCAAGGGCCTTTTTCAAGGCAAAAAAGGGGAAATAAATAAATCAGGAAACCATAAACACAAGGACACAAACCTGACTGACAAGTAAGAGAGATTGTGATGAGAACCAGCTGATGAAGGCACGTGAAAGTGTTCATTCCAGCCAGGTTTCTGGTCAGGGACCTGGGAAATTGTGAAATTAAGGGCAAAACATATAAACCAGAAACAAAAGAGGCACAGAAAAAAACCCAAAACCACAAGAGAAAAGATGCTGACTCTCCCTTAGTGCTGGGCTATGTGGATACAACAGGAAAGTCAACCTAGATATTGGGAAGAGCTCCTTTCCTGTGAGGGTGGTGAGGCCCTGGCACAGGATACCAGAGAAGCTGTGGCTGCCCCTGGATCCCTGGAAGTGTCAAGCTTGACCAGCTGGCATGTGGGATTCTCTGGAATGTGGGATGTGCTACACTGGCTCACTTTCACAGTATGAATTTAAACATTTGTATATATATTTTTGTGAAGGATAAAATTGCACTTTTTTATCCAGACATCAAGCAGTCTCTAAATTTTAATTCTATATTTATGCCTGTGGCAATGCATATGACACAAATCTTTTATTTGTGATACTGAACACTGAAGACATGCAGAGGAAAGGCTAGGAGAAAAATAAATGCATTTATTCTACTTTTCTCAAGCCTGTGCTTTGATTGACTATGGCCTCATGAAATGTTGTCTTTCAAAAATATTCTAAAGGTATTAGATGTAGAGGAAAGTGTACAAAAGGAACAGGAATATTAATCCTGTTAACAGGATGTTAATCCCTCCATGTGCCGAGAAAACACAATTACCAGATTACAATAGAAATAATTACTGAAGCTTCCAGCATTACTAAGGCAGCATTTGATGATTTTTTTTTTTCCTATAACAAGCTAGAAGGATCCCAGTTGAAGCTCAAGTGTTATTCATCTTAAGGCAAGCACTGTAAGAACATTACATGCAGGTATCCACTGAAGCAATAAGATTTCCAAATGTCCTTCAGACATCCTCAGTGGGGGAAAGTTGATTTCTCTACAAGACTATTAAATCTCAGAAGCATCAGTTCAGCACTTAAAGAATGGGAAGGCACAATTACTCACTACATCCAAAACATCAAAGTTTTTTTAGCCTCATATATAGGTACAGTCATGTAGAGAATACAACTGTCATATCATTTCCTGCTGGATTTGAAAATCTCCTTTCTCTCCATTCATTTCCCTGCTCATTTATTTAGGTTTTTTTTTTCAATAATAAGAAAGATAGAGGCAATAGCATTCCCTAGAACTTAACAATCTCATCCCCCAGCCCTGCACTGTGTGCAATTGAAAGCTGGAACATTGACATAAAATCTCTTTCTAAAAGAAGAAAGGCTCAGGTTTTCCTCTCCCATGTGCCACTGGTTGCACAGATAGTCCAGGAAATTGCTGTGCACTAGTTCAGGCATCAGAGCCCACAGCCTGAACAATTTTGTGCAAGCTTAGACTCAGCTAAAACCCTGTTCAGAGGAAAGAATTTCTGATATTTCAAGCCCACTACTCCTGATTTTCAGAGGGCCAATATTTAGATAACTTCATATTGATTGGAAGAGAAACTATATCCTTAACACAAAGGATGAAAGTCACCTTCAATTTACAACCAGAGTAGATAAGGTCTTAAAAATAACAGCTCTTGTCATTATTTCATAATGTATAAAACACCCTGTTTATTGATCATAACTTATTTATTTCATGACTATTTTCTTTCAGACTTTTGGGGCAGAGGTCTGGAACAGTGATTCCTTATTTCCAATTGTTGCACCACAGTAGTCATGACAACTGGACAATTTACAGCAGTGCCTTCCATCCAATAATTTAAAATTACAGTGAATTAGTTTATTGGACTGTTTAATGAACAGGTCCTTTTCCTGCTCAAATGAGGAGAAAGCAATGCTATTACAAAGACATTCAAAGGAAAGAAAAGATAATGACCAGGATGTGGTTTCTCCCCTCTGGACACATCAGCAGAGCAAGCACTAAGGAAAAGTCAGACTGACACAACAAGAAATGGGCAAGAGAATGTGAGGAAGAATGAATTTCAGAATGGAAATCAGGGGAAGAACCACAGGCTCTCATAAAGAATATCCTAAGGCTCTAGACTTTAAATTTTGTATGCATTAATTGATATAACACCACCATTAACATTCAATCTTATTCTGTCTTCCCAAGCAAAGTTGCAGGTAATATTGCTTTATAGTTTGTTGAGTATTTAAGAAACAGCAACAACTGGGAGAGTAGGTGAGTGTTACACTTCTGAATAGTTTGTGTTCCCATTAATCCATCTGACTGTTGAACATAATAAATCCAGGTTCCCTTTCTTGCAGGAGATAAAGCAGCTCTCTCTCCTCTGCTTGTTCTGTAAATTCACCAATGAACACTGAAGAGCTCCAAATTGTTATTCCTTATCTAAAATGAAGCTAATTTCACCCCCTGTTACTTCCCTGTTGCTGCAGCAACAGAGGGAATGATGAGTGCTCAATATACTGTCCTTGTCTAGAGCTTGATTCTAGAGGCTAACACATGGCTGATTTGTCTTTCCTCCCCCATAACTGGTAATTCATTTTATTTCAGATATTTTTCTTTGGGAAATACGTCTTAAGAGGTCATACCTCTAAATTTACTTTGTGTGCTGATCTTTTCCATGTGTGTATTTCTAAAACCTAGATCAGCCTTTAATTTATTTACAGTTTGTGTAAATAAATTGTCTACACTTGCACCACTGAATTTTCTTCTTGTGATTTATGCTTCCTGAACTCATTGCAATAATTTCTTTGAGACAATTACCTTTTAAATTCTGAGCTACAAGGGAAACTAAGCCAGCACAGATTGACAACCCAATGCAACAAAATATGCTCAGGAACATTTATTTGAAGAAAAGAAATTTCAATTATAATATAGCTGACACTCTTCCTTGAGTTTTTAAATGCACTTGAGGATGGAAATATTAGGTTTTAAGGAGGTTTATGGAAAATTATTGAAAATATTCATGCTAATATTTGTCAAGAGGAACCTGGTCTGGGGGATGGGGGCGTGAAAGAAGGTGATCTTCAAGGTCCTTTCCAACTCAAATAATTCTAGGGTTCTGAGGTAATTTAAATGCAGTTTTGCAGTGTCATTCAGCAATAACTCTGAGTGCCATAAGCAGAAAAGAGTCTTACAGCAGAGTTAGAGACTTAACTTCCCTTTCCAGCAACATTTCACCAGCAGCTGGATAAAGCAAGAACAAAAACCATTGGATAGCTGAGGGATATATTTTTCCCTCACAGCAAACATTCTATATGAAAACAAACTGCCCTAGTTCTTGCAAAATAAATGAAGCCTTTGGAGGCCACTGGGGTTCATGCAGTTTGTGCCAGCTCAACAAAGCCTGTCAAAACTCAACTGTGCCACTCAAAAATGGTGGAGCAGAGTTGTGCTGTGGTGATGAAAAGCCTTCAGAACCTCGACTTCTTTGCTTTGGGCAGTTGTGCTGTTGTCAGGGCAGAATCCTGACACCAAGCTCAGCCATTCTCATCCCCCTCAGCTGCGCCAGACATTTCACTGGAATACATTCCCTATATTGTTTATCAGCAACTTGAAATAGGTTTAAAGCAGCTCAGACACTGCAGTTCACAGCTTTTAACCAAGGTAAAACTTTTTGTGATATTTTTATAAAGGAAATCAAAACTGGTGCTCCCAAATGCCTGAAAGACTTTAAGGAATGATGTAAATTTGAAAAAAACAATGGCACTTCTTTTGTGTTTTTAATGAACCTCAAGCAGCTGAATTGAGTAAATAAAAGTATTATGGAATTAGGATGACAAGATTTTTCACTCATTTGCATCTGTATTGTTTCCAGCTGCATGTTTGCAAGTCACATTTGAGGAACAATGCCAGTACTGCAATAGCCTGAAGAACATTTTTGGCTTGAACTCAGAGTGTAAAAATCCATGTAGCATTTCTGTGTACTAAATTGTCTCTTACAAAACCCAGTAATACAGCAACTGAAAAAATATTTGAAAACCCATCAGCAAGGCTTCTTACATGGGTATCTTATAGCACATCATCCCATAATCCTTTACATTGAAGATAAAATATTCAAAGATAAAAGCAGAACTGTTGGATGCCCATTGTTCACTGTTAATTTGCATAATGCATCATGATTGCACAAACACCTGTGCTAAATATCTTGGTGCTGGCAATACCTGAGAGCATGTACAGTGTTCAATTCCACTCAAAACCTCTAATTCCCCACCATTCAAAAGTCTCCATTGTTTTTCACCTGTGCTTTTCAAGGCTGACAGAATTCCTTTCTGCCTATATGCAAGGGTAAACACAGAGCTTTTTTGATGCCATTTACATATATCAGATATTGAATAGTTTAATCAGCACATCTATAAATAACTCAGCTGCAAAAATGGCCAAAGGGAAAACAAAGTCTTGATTAACTTAATCCATTACTACTTTTGAGCTGTGTTTTTAGAGTTTTGCTGTGGTGACTCTCATGAGCAGCTTTATTGGCTGCAGCTGCTTGAATTCTGAGATGATTTTGTCAGAGCTGGGTGATGTTTCTCCAGTGCTGTCACTTCAGCAAACCCTCAGCAGCTTGCTGGGAGCTTCCCTGCAGCACAACCACACATCCTGTGCTGCCTGGGCTGCCTGGGCTGCCTTTCCAACACCCATCTACAAGCTAACCCTGGGGGTAAACTCATCCTGCATGTTTTTGGGGCAGCAGGATTAAAGTTGTGTGTTCTCCACTCCATATCTCAAGAGTATTCTGTTTCCTTTTAGAAAAATAAAAAAAAAAAAACCAAAAAACAGAGCATCTGCTTTTGCCTGCTGAATTTTGACATAAATTTGTACTCTAAACTTTATCTGTAATAAGGATTCCACAGGGTGCAAAAAGACTCTGCCAAGAATTGCTGTTTGAGCAACCTGGGATGGTGGGAGGTGTCCCTGCCCAAGGCAGAGGGACCAGATGAGTTTTAAAGTCCCTTCCAACCCAAACTACTCTGGAATTCTGTGATTCAGTGATTCTGTTATGACTGTATTTCTTATACATGTATTTCTTGCACATGGCTTGTGCATGGTTTAGTTTATAAACCACAAGTTCTTATTTTCCAAGTCATTTCATGATTCCACCAAGCTTGGATGGGAGCAGGGGGTGCTGTCTATACTGAATTATGTTTTGTTCTTAGAAGGAGGTTTAATATTTCTAACTATTTTAAATTAGCTTAGAATCTTTAGTATCTGCCTGAAATCCTGTAACAAGTGATTGCTGAGTAACATTTCATTGATTATGGGGATTAAAGGCTGAAACACACACTAGTAAGGAGAAATAATTGAATTAACTTCCATTCATGTGATAAAAACATTTACAGTGAAACTTCTGTCAGGAGTTGGACTTCTGTGATCCTTGTGAGCCCCTTGAGCTTGGGACAGTCTTTGATTCTGTGTTTCTGTGTCTTTCAGCAAAAGGGGTCTGAAAAGGACAGAGTTTACACCCTCTTTACAGTGTAAATTATATCACTGGATGAAAAGGATCAGATCTCTTTTTTTCTTCTTTTTTCCTTGTAGGGTTCATTTCACTTGATTAAGGAGTTCAGGGGAGATTTTTAAAATACCTAGATGACCAAAAGGAAGTTATATTGGCTGGTTACTGAAATATTGATGCTTCTGAATATCTAACTTGCTTTTTTTTATTATAACTGGCACTTTAATCAAGAAAAAATACCCAGTAAGAAACTATAAACATAATGAGATTTAATCTTAACCATTAATCCCAGAGCAAGTAGTTAGGTAGTATTAAAACATCTCATCATAAGGCATTTGATTATGTTACCATGAGCAGCAGCACTACAGGGAAATCAGCAAAAAAACCCTTCTAGAAATGATGAAAAAAATGCAAAGATAAAAGTATTCTCACTAATGAGATGAATGAATTAGTTCCAACTGTATAATCAATGAGGTGATGCCTCTCTCCTCTCTGGTATGTGATATGGCAAACTCAGCACTTGGGGGAATTTGGGTTGAAGCGTAGGAGGAAAACAGATTTAGTGTGTAAGAAATGCACTGGTGCCACATCCACAAACTCTGATTTCATACTGAAGGCACTTCCAAAATGATGGAAAATAATGTTTTGCATTTCCCAACCCTTGCTTGCTCTTTTAGCAACAGCAGTTGCTAAAATAGAAAATAA
Source organism: Ammodramus savannarum pratensis (assembly GCA_020466415.1). Taxonomy (NCBI): domain Eukaryota; kingdom Metazoa; phylum Chordata; class Aves; order Passeriformes; family Passerellidae; genus Ammodramus; species Ammodramus savannarum. The sequence goes on along the minus strand of JAHXMQ010012336.1, from coordinate 23,954,777 downwards.
ATGGAAATGGAAAATAGTCCCAAGTGAACAAGAGAAGTTTTGGAAGGATTTTAGCTATGAAGCTCTGCCTGACAGAGGTTCCCTCCACATGGTGCTGCTCAGTCCAAGTCAAACTCAGTGGTTTTGGAGGCTTTTTCCTGTTGGTTTTCTTGGCTTTTACAGAGATGGGGCATCTCAGAGGCATTTTAAAAGATTTTATTCCATTATCAGTCTTGATGAATACTGAGACACAAGAGATGTAAAACTCAACACCATTCTATCAGAAGCTAACATTTTTCTTGGTTACAATAAAGGTATTGTAAAGTTTACAAAACTGTGTAAACTTTCTATCAAATTTAAAAAAAATTCTTTACAAATCCATTTCCGAAATTTTCCCATCTTGATTCTGTGATTCCATGGTTGGAACCTCACACAAAAGGTTCAGACTCCACAACAGAGCTTGTTCAAAAGAGATAAGCTCTGGTTTTAATCTCCTCTTGTTTCCTAATTGTGCAATAGGTTTACTTGATTTTGTGTCACACTTTGGGTTTAATGGCCTGATTTTTATCATAACCTGGATACAATTTATGTTACTTTTACAGTCTTTTGTTTTCAACAGAATGGTGTAATGTTATGTTAATACAGACACATATCCTGTAATCAAACCTCACAAATCCTGTAATATCTCTGATCAAATGAAAAGTGCAGAAGGAAAGAAGGCTGGCAAGTGGAAATTGAACAATACTCCCTTTTTTTCTCAGGGAAACCACAGCAAAATGAGGTCAAGACAGCAGAATACTCTTTGTCCTGAGGAGTCAGAGGTCCTTCACAACAATGTATGAAATGATGAGCCACAAATATAAAATACAGCAGTGTTGGGTGAAACAATCAAATGTACCCTCAAAAATGAGAACTGGAGTTCTGGAAAATTCCCTCATCTCTTCACCAGAGTTTTCACTGTTTGGGTCTCCTCACATATGACTTAAAACCACTGAGTTGCATTTAAATTCATATCTTGACTTCAACCTTCAACTTAGCTGGAAAACACAAATCATTTTAAGGATATGCACAGCTTTGTAGACAAAATTATATATGTAAGTTTTTGTGATGTGTTCACTGCAATTGTCTGGGGAAGAAAAACAAATTGTAGATAAGAACAGTCACAGCCATGTTAATTTCCTTTCATTTAGCTGTCCAGTGTTTGGATTTATATGGCAAAGAATTCATATTAAAGACATAAACACAGGCTTTTATACAGCTCTATTTACTGATGAAAGAAAACATGCTAAGAGGTAGTAAAAGAAAATACTAAATGCCTATTGTGAAAGTCGGATTTTGCAGTTGCTTTGTGTCAGCCTTGCGAAAATCCCTCATAAATTGGCACCAAGAGTCCCTGTTAAGATTTGTCTCATAAACCATAGAGGAAACCTGCTGATAACACTGAAACTCTTAAAGAGGCTTAGTAAGAACTCTAAAAACTACATTTTAACATGTGGTGACCTATACAACAGAAACTTCTTTTTACTATGCCCAGGCATAAAAAACAAACAAACCAAAGAATAAAAAAACACCCAACAGAACAAGCCCCTCCCCAAAACAAACAACACAACAAAAAATAAAATTAAGTTCACAAAAGGTTTTCCAAAGTGATCTTTTTATCCATCTCTCCTCAGAAATATAAACCTCTATTAATCTTTAGTGACCTGTTGCCTCTTACATGAAGGTTTCAGTTAATTGCCAGCATTATTTAAAGAGAAGAAATTTTCCAGAAGATGAATGCGTGTGTTGTTTCAGCATATTTTGAAAATCTAGGGTTCTGTGAGGAAAAAAAAACCTCTCAAAAGTCCCATTCCTTTGAGACTGTGCTGGCTTATTCATCAAGGAGACAGAAAGGCAATATCATAAAATACCATGCAGGAGTGAAGATTGGGGTTTGGCACTGAGATTTATTATTACAGTAACAGAATTGGAGGGTTTTGCTTATCTGTACCCAGCATATCAACTGTCAGTGGATGAATAAGGAAGCTCCAGTTCAGGAGCTGGATGAGCAATGAGCAGAGACACCTTTGCTTTTGGTGCAAGTGATGAAAACACAATTTGGGATCCTCAGAGGTCAGGAGAACAATGTGTGACTCTCATCTGGTCATGGCAGAGTGCCCTTGGAGTGGTCACCCCATCCTTAGCACCAGGAATCACAACTATATACACATGTAAAAAAAACCAAACAAAAAACCCCCAAAAAATCTCCCCAAAAAATCTCATAAATATCCCAATAATATATTTATATTTAAATTATATTTATACTTATATTATTTTTATTTATATTCATAATAATATTATATTTATATTATATTATATTATAATTATATAGATGTAAGTTATTCAATTACTTATTAAATACAATTATTTATCAAACTATTACATTATTATTTACAGAATATAATAAATTAAATATAAAATTTAGATTTAAAACATAAATACATCCATTATATATATGATATATATATTTTTAATATTAAAATATAAATATATAAATTAAAATAAAAATATATACACATATACATGGGCTTACAACTAGACCTTGGCTGTTAAAGAGCAAATTCCTTGCTTTGCTATGGTTTTAGATGAGATGTGAAAAGCCTACATGGAAAAGAATTGCAGTTTTAAAAGACTGGTAAGAGTGGCCTAGCTATCGCAGATTTATCACAGAAAGCAGCAGCAGTGTTTGTAGCCTGTGATCAAAAATCAAATGGCAGAGTAAGTTTCTATTTTCTTTGATATTAAGTGTTTTCAGGTAGTAGATTTCTGTCTGGGGCTTAGTATTGGAAGCATGATGGAGTGAAAAGAAGTGGCAGAAAAAAACCCTTAAGGGTAATTCTTTATGATTTTAAGGAGAACTCTTACCTCCTTAACTTTATTTCATAGTTTATCAGCACAGTTTGAGGCTGCACATTGGCTGTCCCAAACACCAAGGATATGATGGAAGCATTTTGGCAGACAGTTTCTGAAGGAATAAACAAAAAACAGCTAATCCCCCTTGGTGGTAATTCCTGGGTTGACATCTCAGAGATTCTAATTTTTTAAACAACTGAATTCATTAAACTCAACAGTCCTCCCCAAACTTAAAGGATCCCAGAATCAATTAGGGATTGACTGGGGGAGAGTCCAACCTCTACCTGATCCCCAGCCCTGAGCACTGAGTGCCACATCCAGGCCCTCCTGGGACACCTCCAGGGATGGGGACTCCAACACCTCCCTGGGCAGCCCCTGCCAAGGCCTGACCACCCTTTCCATGCAGAAATTCCTCCTGGTGTCCACCCTGAGCCTGCCCTGGCCCAGCCTGAGGCCATTCCCTCTGACCTGCCCACCCATTCCAGGTCCATTTGGGAAGCTGAAAGGGCCTTCATGATAAAGAGCCCACTTCAGATGTTCCTCATGGTGAAAAACATGTAAACATAATTTTGAAGAGTTTCAGGCCTCTAACAGAATTTCAAAACACAAATATGAGGGCTCTCTTCTCCCTGTTTCTGGACAGACTTTTGTTTTCCTTGTGCCACTCTTCTGCTGGAATCTGCTGGGCCATTTCCTGGGACAAACCCCTGTGGGCACCTACTGTATCCCAGGTCTGAACGGGTCTCTGGGGTGATAACCCTAACTCTAACCCCAACTTCTGCCTCCTGGGATTTCCTAGAGTTTGTTTTTTGCCACGTTGTCAATTTAAGGCAACAAAATGTGGGCAACACTCACATAAATATTTACAGTAGAGCCAAAGGGTCTGCAAGGGTTGGGGTATTGTGTTTTCTTCTCAGAGCATGGTTACATAGGTTCAAAATCATGGAAATTCACAATGATTTGGCCTGGAAGGGACTTCAAAGCCCATCCAGTTCCACCCCTGCCGTGGGCAGGGACACCTTACACAAGCCCAGGTTGCTCCAAGTCCTCTCCAGCCTGGCCTTGGACACTGCCAGGGATCCAGGGGCAGCCACCAGGGCCTCACCACTCTCACAGGAAACAATTCCTTCCCAATATCCCATCTAATCCTGCCCTCAAAAATAGCCACAGCTTCTCATCCCAGTCAGTTTTCACTTTGTATAGGACCACAAAGGCCATTTTTGACAAGGAATATCTTTCCACATGTTAGACTCAAGAAAGAAGGATTTGGTTGGGAAGGCATCCTGACCCACATCTCTGAGTATTTGCTCAGATTCTCCTTTAAGGACTGTAGTGTGATATGAATTTTGACACTTATTTAAGATTATAGGGAATAGAGGGCTGGGAAGCTTTGTATTAGTAGCTATGATGCATGCTGGAATATAACACCACATTCTAAGTCCAATTTTTAATATTCTTTGTATCCCGTGGTAATTACAGCACATGTGCAGAGAGGTAATTACAGGTACCTTTCTCTTTTTATGCCTGTTTTAAAAACATAATTAATAATCAGATATACTCAGCAATTTTATAGCAGGATTAGCTCTATTACTTCCCATCAAAAAAAAAAAAAAAAAGCAAAAAAAAAAAACAAAAACCAGGCTGCAAGAGTAGCAGAGGTGACCTGTTAAACTCTGAGCCACGTGGAAATGCTCTGCCAAAGCAAATACCACAATTTTAAGGTCTCTGCTCCCAATTTGATGCAAAGCTTCACAAGGACAGGAAAGGCTGACAGCTGAGCCAGGCCTTCTGCAGCCCAGGGGAGTGAGGGATCCCTAATGATGTGTCAGCCCAATGTCAGAGCTCAGGTTCCAGTAGTTTCATTTCCACTGAGGAAATGCAGCTCCCACAGTTCTGGGATCTTTGTGAATTTGTGATGCTGCTGGTGCTGTTATGAGACCACGGAGCAGAATCTGCGCAACTCCATATCAGGATTGGTCAGATTATTCCCTTTTCTCACCCAGCAATGGGGCATTTAAAAAACTTTTATTTCATTTTCAGTCTCACGAGGAGGGTGAGACAATACAGGTGCTATAATTCACACCATCACAATCAGAAGCCAACAATTTCTTAATTACAACACACTATAAATGTTACTTAGCCTGTCAGCTTTAGCCACACTATGCTGTAAATGCCTTAAAGCCAATCATCTGAAATTACCACTCGTGGATTTTACTACATTGCATCTTTCACAGTTCTATTTCTCCAGAGTATCCAGTCTTTTTTGCAAGGCCACCCTTTGAAACTTGTTTTTAGCTCCATTTCTCTCTCAGCAATGTCTGTCTGTCTTGTTCCATGGCATTTTTAAATCAGCATTTCTTATCACAAGGTTTGCATACAGATGCACACTGTGTAAGCCTTCTGCCAGGCTTTGAGAATTTTCTATACACCCATTTCTCACATTGATTAAATAAGATGTGTACATGGTAAATGTGACCATACTGGAGAGAGAGGTAGAGACAGAAAGAAACAGCAAAGGGGAATGCTGAGAAAATAGCTAATCATTATTCCTGTTTCAGGGACAATACCACATTTGTGTATTCCACACTTCATACTGTCCACCACCACTGCCCCTCAATATGAACTATTCCAGGAAAACGATATATAATTCCAAAAAAAGGAACCAATTTCCAGCAATTTTGTGGGATTTTCACATCCAGAAGATCTTTCAAGCATAGCTCAACCCAGAATTGTGCTGGCATCCTGCAGTGCAGGACTGGACCATCCTGCAGGATATTGCTGCCAAACTGGGTGTGCTGTGAAATCAAGGATTTCATTTGATTGATAGGATGCAATCTGGACCTGCAACAGCTTAACTGCCTTTGAATTTTCGCAACTTCATGCCAAAATGTTATTTTCTTTTATTTTTTTTAAGAGGGATTATGAGAGAGCTTTGAAATTATTCATTTTTAATTCATCACCAGCAGGACGGACAACCTAAGAAATTCAATTTGTGGCCAAAAAATTGATATAGAAGAAGACAGTGGAGAATCACAGAGAAAGGCTGAGGTTGGGAGGGACCTTCAGAGTTCAGCTGGTCCTGCCCTCCACTCAAGCAGGGTCATTTAGAGACAGTTGCTCAGGAAAACTTTTATGAATGCATAAAAAAGAAAAAAGATGTGAGAAAAGGATTTTCTACCTTTTACATTTAAGTGCTTTTTTGCAAGTCAAGTCAAAGTTTGCTCAAATAACAATATGTCAACATGGATTAACTGATTAAGGTGACATCTTTCATCCTTGTTTTCCCACTCAGCCCTGTGATCTTGGGGTATATTTAAAGCTTTTGTGATGTAAAAAAACATGTAGATCTAGAAAATCTAAAGAGGAGACCAGATCTGAATTTCTGTTTGCTTAAATAGAATCCTGAAGAAAACCCTGCAATGTAAGCTTTGATGTTACTGTTTCCAGCATCCCTTTTGCCTTGCTCTTAATTTGTTTAAATATCTGTTGATACACCACAAAAAAACCTAAGAAAATGTGCCAAAAGCTCAGGTATGTTGGATAAAGTGTGCAAAGCATTTCTTATTGCAATATTGCCTGTGAAATCAAGACTAGAAATGCAATTAAATTCAATATCTTGCCTAGCAGGTGATAAAGTCCTTGGACAAGTGTTTTTCTCCAGAGGCAAAACTGCAAGGAATGAGAGTGCCAGAAAAAAGAGCTAAAGAGCTGCAAGTTATGTCTTCAGTTCTGTTTTCTCTATTTTCATTTTGCTTTGTCTTTAAAATACCAACATCAGACCTGAATTTCTGAGATCTGTAGAAAAATCTCAATTTCTTCTCTTTGCAGGGGCAGCATTTTCCATGTTAATAATCACATCAAAGACATCCATACTTTTCTCTTTGCTTTACATTATACCAACACTTACAACCTAGAAGTAAGAAAAAATAAATGTTAACAAAATTTCCAGCACCTTCTTTTTAAAATACCTCAGCCACTCTCTTCTTCCCCAAATTTTTTTAGATAGTTAACAGATCTTTCCATTTTTTATCTATGACAAAAAATGTATTGATCTTAGAAAAATTCTTTTTAAATTAAATATACTTTCCTTATGGATATAATGCATTTACCTGCATAGAACTGCAGAGAACCTCCTTTTCTCCACTATTTTGGACATGACAGACCAGAGAGATTTTAAGTTATTCAACAATTCTATCCACTGCTTTGTGCTACACCACAGGTCCTTCTTACACCCATTAAACAGAACTTAACTGAGACAATTTTTGGTGGAAAGAAAACACTCAGAAGCTGAATTAGAGACATTTAAATGGCACAGTTTTGGTGGTTTGTGGTTTTTTTTTCAAAATAAAGGCAGTTATAATAAACTGAACTCAAATGCAGCAAAATGATTTAAAAAAAAAAATCACAGTTAACATATAATTATCCTGAAAAGTTTGACAGTTTGAATCCTGGTGTGATGCTAGCTGAAAGAGGATGATTTAAGAGATTTAAATTGGTCCTTTTGAAGCAATTGGAAAATGCAGACTCTTACAAAGAGACTGAAGATTTTGCTTATTAAGATATTTGTTCTCCAAGAGTAAAGTTGAAATAAAATCTACAAAGGAGCAGAAAATAACATTTTTGTTCTACTGATGTTTTGTTTCATATAGCCTTGTGAAACAGAAAATTCTACAGGTCCTGTATAATCCTCATTGTCTTTAAATATCTTGTATTTGTTCAGAGTTCCCAGACATTCACAAGGGAGGGCAGGGAGAAAAGAAATCTAAAATAACCATGCCAAAGGCCTGGATCCCAATTTTATCCTTAGGGCTCTTCCCAAGGACCTAATCCATTTCAAAGTACATACTTTTGAAATGTTGAACCCCATGCTCAAGCAAGAAAATTGTTGCTGTTTTAATAAAATACCAGTGGGAATTTACTTGGGAGAAATCTGCTTTTCCAGTCTGTCATTTTTAAGAAATGTGTTAAATTATTGTCCTTAATTTTCACAGAATATTTTGGTTGGAATGATGATAATACAAAATAACTTGGTTTTTTCTGAGTTATCTATGATATGCTCTGCTGTCATTATCATCAAGTTTTAATTTAATAAATATAAAGTAGCTGTTAATCCCTACCTATTTCCTCCTCTTTGCCAGTATAATTCTTGTGGAATTGACTTAGTGAACTTTTTCAAGCCATTAATAATGTATTATTAGGAGGCTATAAATTATTGTCCATATGAATTTGATTTTCTCATGGTAAATGTTAAATTTCATTTGAAGAGATGTGGAATTCATGATGAAAGGATTGAAATCCCCATCACTGAGACTCCTGTTGTTTTCATCTACTTCATTTATTATTCAAAGTGTTTGACCTTAAAGAAAGGACTGAGAATGCATTAGGTTCATCTTAGTATTGAGAAGATTTCAGACTTATAATGGCATAAATTTCCTTCTGGGAAGGGAGAAACGGATGAAGGAAAGATTTGATGGTGGGGACTGGAATGCTGATTTCAGCTGAGAGCCAGCTGTGGGTAACTAATTCCAGGATCAACCCAGAAATAAGAATTGGGATATTTAGCAGAGTGAGAATAGACCCAACAGTGACAGGAGCAATGATTCACTGCTGCACACTTTCATTGTAATCAGGAATTCTTATGTGGTAGGAAATATAGCAACCAGGAGGGAATGAAGAACATTCAGAATTAATTGAAGACAGGCCAGAAAAGAATGCAAAACCTCAAGCTACTGAGAGCAGAAAATATTAATAGCATGAATGGAGAGAGAGAGGATCATATAAAAAACTGGGCTGAAAAGGAAAAAGTGGAAAACAGGTTGTAATTTAAAAAATGTAGTGCATGGAGAAATAAAAAAAGAATGCTGGAATTTACACTCTGCTGCTGATTTTCTGCTTCTGTGGCACACAGAATTTTTTTTTAATGATAAGTTAAATAATTTAATACAGGCAACAACTGACAATACACAAAGATAGGAAATAAGGCAGAACAACAGAGATGGCAACAGGATTTTGCATCCTAAGTCCCTATTTAAGTGGTTGAAATAAGTACCTTCATCTACAGGTGGAAAACTGAATGAAGTTCTCCCAGCTAAAAGCATCTGATGGGTTCTTTTACTTTACTGATTTCCCAGCTAGGCAGCCTTGAAAAATTTGGGTTTTTTCCAAAAAAATTGGGGAAAATGAAAAATAATGTCTATTGATAGATGAGTTCTTAACAATCTTCCTTGCTTTCTTAAGAAAATCTGGTGGAGGTTCATCAGTCTAATTCTAGGAATAATATGATTGGTTGTTACCACTCTGTGGTTTGTTTATAATTATAGGTGTGTGTGCAGAGAAAGATGCAATAATTATGAAAAAGATTTTCAAGGTGGTGCTTTGAAGAGGTTCTGGTCTCAGCAATTCAGGCATTTTCTGAAATTACTTCTGTGGGTTGCTGCCAGTCTGTCATTTTTACCCTGAACAGAAGACACATCCCTTATTACTCATAAGTTAAATATAAAAGAAATAAAAAGAAAAAAAAAAAACCTTGAAATAACACCACCACCAAGAAAAAAAGAAAAACAAAACAAAAAAAAAAGAAACAGAAAAGAACTAATCTAGATTAAAAATAGCACTTGGGATAAGCAGGGAGTTTTAACCTGAATCAATTTGGTACCTTGGTTTAGAGTGGTTTCTCCAGATTGCAATAACACCTTGAGGCAGCAAACAGTGACCTGAGAAGATCAGGCTGAAGTGTCCTTTACTGCTGCAGATTTCATCAAATTGCTTTTTCAGAAGAAAGGTTGGTATTCACATCCTTCAAAATAGCTGCCATGGTGGGGAGAGTAAATGATTTCTCTGTAAATCAGCTGATGCTTTTGCACATTGAGCTAACCCTTGATCCTGCTCATTCTCCATTTTTGGTCAATGTAGAATTGCTCATAACTGGACAAGGTACCATCTGTAAGAAAACTGATGAATATTTTTTATATAGAGAAGTGGATCCATGGTAAGGTTTGCTAACAATTGCCATCCCCATGTGCAACCATCCCTATCATTTCAGCCTCAAAATGTGCTTGCAGAAGTTCATCTCATATTGTTTTCTCAATTCTATGCAACACAGTGCCCCGCTTCTTTCAGTCACTGTGATATTTGTGATTTCACACCATCTTGAGGAGCTTTTTCCACCACCTCTTCCAAGAAACAGTCCTGAGATGTCAAACCTTGACAGTAATTTCAAGGCTTTGACAGTAATTTCAAGGAGTTTCTGGCATCCAATCATCTGCACTTGCCATGTCACAAGTCACACAGAATAAGTAACAATCTTCAGATATCTTTAAAACAACCAGTCCTAAAAAAAAAAAAATAAATGAAAAAAATTTAAACCTACTCAATTTTTCTATGGTAACAAAAAAAAAAAAAAAAAATTATTATTAACATATTAGAATTAATGGTTGGGAAATTTCAGTCTTTCAAAAAGAGTATGGTTATTTTTTTAACCTGTCAAAGCCAGGAATGAATCAAAAAGGCACCTTCCCACCATTTTGTAGCCATTTCTCCTGAGAGCTGGAGACAAACAGTGCAGCAATGGGGGACACAGATTCCCAATTTGAATTTCAAAGACAAGTAGTTACTTACATTAAATAGCTTCCCCTTCTATTAGGCCAGATCTACCAAGCAACATCACAGGAAAAGCTCCTACAAACCTTCTGCTTGAAAGGATTTTTTAAAGGCCGGATTTTTGTAAGTCAATGGGTATCTTTGATTTATTTGAAAGGAAAACCAGGGTATTAATGTTTTAATCTTTAGCCTCATTACAGCTAACATGTACTTGAAAAGACACACTAATTCCCAAAAGTAGAAATATGACATCTATTTTATTATTCATTCAGCAATATCTGCATTTTAGTAGCTCTGCTGGGGAAACATCAGTATCAAAACCAGGTGGAATAACAGAAACCATTTCCTCAAAAAACACATCTCTTCCCACCTTCCTCTTCCTCTCTTCCTTTCTCCACTGTGAGTGTTTAACCAGCTCAAGGGAGCCCAGATAAATTAGACATTATCACAATAATTTCTAATAATCTCCTTGACTGATTGTAGCATCTGTAGTTCAGCAATAGAGATAAGGGATTTTAGTGAATGATAGTGCAATTCATAAAAAAACCTCAATGTACATACAAGTAACCCAAAAATTCCTGTCCCAGGATCCAGTTGACAATACAAATGAAAGTAACTGAAACTGTAGTGGAAATTATTTGTGAAATTGAAATATTTTAAAATACAAGAATACCTCCATAAAAACACAGAGGTGATTTTTATGTATATATTCTTTATATGTATATATTCTGTGTATATATATATTTTATGTCATTTGTTTTAGACATTACCAAAGTGTCAAGCCTTGCCTTATTTCAATGACACTTTCACTGCAAGTTCTGGCTGGGATTTCTGGGAAGAACAGTTTTCAGGGGAACCCTGGTGGGAGTATGGAGGGTCCCTGTGGATGTGGACGTTGAAAATGGGTGAATTTGCTTTAAAGCAAATGGGACAAGGACTTGAATCCTGATTGAGGCACATACTTCAATATTTGGACTATTGGCTGTCCTGGGAGTTTGTGTAAGTTTAGGAATTTTTTTCCTCACCAAAAGACCCAATTTAATGCAGACTGAAGATTCTCTCAACCTTCACTTTGCTTTTCCAGCCAGCTCTGCTAATAAATTCTAAAATTCTAGCAAATCCTCTTTTAGTTCAGTTCCAGTTCTCTTTGTTCTCACCAGAGGGAAGAACATTCTGCAGAGACCAGGACAGCAGCCACAGAGCTTTGGAGCTTCTTGCTTGCTATCATCAGAGAAGCTGCAGATTTTCTCTCACTAACCCCTCCTAAAGGTCTGCAGGTTTGGGGTTTTTTTTCAGGTACATATATTTACACAGATATCCTTTCATACTTACAGCCAAATACCAGTGGGAAAACAGAACAAAGTAAGAATTTATAGTATTAAACACAAGAAGCTTGAAATCAAATACTTTTCTCTCGACAGCCCTGAGTAGTTTTGTGTGGGATTAGAAAGAATCCTCAAACATTCAGTCACTAAGATCATTTGTATAAAACCAACAGTCATTAGAATCTGCCACGTTTTAGGCTTTTACTTTCATTTTGATGGGGCTTTGTGGATCAAATTTAAGGTCACAGAAGCATAAAGGAAATTTGGTGCATGGGTGGGGCTGGGCAAGGGTCAGGCACTGCCTCAGCAAGAGGAAACAGAACCTCTAAAGAAGAAAAAAACCCAACATCTCCCATACTCTGTAACCACCTCACTGTGCTCATTAGTCCTGTTTTTGTCACCACTGACCCAGCACAAATGCAGCAAGAGCACCCAAGTATTCACATGAAAATAGAGGGGGGAAAACCCCCCAGATCTCGATTTTTAGCTCACTTTTAAAGTTATCTAATCTATCATCCTTTCATTAGAACCTGATTATCCTTTCATTAGAACCTGATCATCCTTTCATTAGAACCTGATTTGCTTTTTTATTTCTTTTTCTTTTTTTTCTTTTGAAATGCAATCTTGAAAAAAGGGACACAAAGTTGCAGCTTTTCTATTTTTACCTTGGACAATACCTGAGCATTCTCCATAATAAATCTTTTCATCTGCATCTTTACTGAAATTAAAGAATTTACTTACACCAAAACCTACCACAAAAAAAAAAAAAAAAAAAAAAAAAAAAAAAAAAAACAAACCAAAAACATTTGTCCGTTTATTCCTTTCAATCTTCCAAGGAAACAGTTAATTCCTTTTCCTCAAAAACTTCAGTTTACACTTCAATGACCATCAAGCTTAACAATTCCAAATATTTAAACCCAAAATTTTTGAAGGCCTTTTAATGATTTTACTATTGAAAGCTAATACTTCAAAATTTTCTGCAGAAATTCTTTTTAAAGAATAAGAAAGATAGGATTTGTCCATATTTGAGCAGCCACCAATGAAGTTACTTATTCCAGAAAGGTAATATTTAGTTCAGCTTCATAATTCTGACATCAATTTAGACTCCCATTATCTGAAAGATAAATTTAATTTATTAAAATAATCTCAGATAATAAAAGCACTCTTTTAACATGACCCTATATTATCCTATATTTGTTAGCTCTTCAACAATGCTATGCATTGTTCATATAATTACAAAATTAATATTTTTAATAAGTTTATAAAAAAACCTCAGCTTTGTTCCTACTGCTTGAATAAGCTAAAGGATTTTTTTATCTTTTGAACAAATTTTTATTCTATTCTTTTTAAACAAAAAAATTCTATTTATATATTTTTATGTAACATAGGTAAGAAGTAGAGCTTTAAACTTATGTTCTGAAGCTTTTAAAATACTGATTTTCTGTAGAATGTCAAAAGAACTGTTAAATATCATTCACTTTGCTTTGACAGCTATATAGAAGGATGTTTCATACTTTTTTGATTTGTGACTCTTGAAATACACTCAAAAGCCACAAATTACTGTAAACTGCACTATAAATAATCTAACTCACAGTCCATGTGTTCCACACCTCAGTCATGCTCCCACTGCCCAGTTACAAACCATTCCCTGCTCTTCCTCTCCAGTTTGCTGCACAAATTCCTCCTGACAGACAAAATTGTATCCCAAACACATGGAATCCTCATTTGGGAAAAATTCAAATATGAGGGAAAAATGAAAGCAGCTTTGAGATACTTCTAAAAATGCTTCTTTAGAAACATCTAAAAATGTTTGTAGTCATTCAGCCTTTTTGTTTAACCAAAATTAATATCCAAATATCTGCATTAAGTTATTATATCAAATTATTCTTACACATCTCAGACCCATCTTATTGTCATTGTAATTTTATGTGATGGAAAATAGGTGGCATGGGTGTTATCCCAACAAAAGGATTTGATTTTTGTACTGGCAAATTCAGTTTTGCTCTTGGTACTAAAAAGGCATCACTAATAACATTGGTTATTGCATTGCTGCCAAGAAATAAATGTAAAGATTAAACCTTTCCCTTCAGGAAGAGCCTGTACCAAATTCCCAACCACACTGGGTAATGAAGCTTGAATCATGGAATAATTTGGGTTGGAAGGGACCTTAAAGAGCAGCTAATTCAACCCCTCTGCCATGATCAGGGACATCTTTCACTGTCCCAGGGTGCTCCAAGCCCCATCCAGCCTGGCCTTGGACACTGCCAGGGGCAGCCACAGCTTCTCTGGGCACCCTGTGCCAGGGCCTGCCCACCCTCACAAGCAACAATTCCTTCCCAATATCTCTTCTAAGACTCCTTTTGTAGCTGCTTCACTTCAGACCCTTAAGTTAAATACTTGTTTGAATGATATATTGATTAAAATTTTTATTTTAAACTTTTTTTCCTGTGCTGCAGCTGCTACTATATATACTTATTACATATAATTCATATATAATAGAGCAATACATATTAATATATATGATAAATCAAGATATATTATTACATATAATAACATATATTGTGCATAGATACCATGGACTTGTAGAGAGGTTTTCTCCTGAAGTCTGCAGAACTGAACTTTAATCATATAGTAATGATACTAAACCATTGCATTCTTGTGGGAATCTTTGAAGTCAAAGTATTAATGGATAGTCTGTGCAGCTCATATTTCAAACCCTTTATTTTCATGTTTTTACAGTGGTAAAGAAAAGGCAAACATAGACTCAGATGTAAAATGAACATTAACTGCCCATGTATGATTGATCCTGACCCTTTTTTTTTTTGTTTATTGCTGTTCTGATATTGATTCTTTTTTATTCCATATTGAAGGGACATTATAATAACAGATGAACCAATAAAATTTGTTGATTATGTATAGCAGAAAGGAAATTGGAGCTCCTACAAAGGGGCTGGGAGGATATTAAATTCTATAGAAAGTTGTAGTTGCTCTCCCACTATTAAATGTGTTGTTAATTATCACAGATATTAAATCTTGGTGTCCATCAACTTTTCAATTGAATTCTTCCTCTTTTAAATAGTGATGAGACTCATCACAGTATTTAAAAAAAATACTGTACCATAGTTTTTATTGGAATTCATCAGCAACTTTGCTTTCAAACAGGATTTAAAATATCCCAGCCTGGGTGCATTATAGATTTTCTTTCTCTGATTTCATGTTTGCCTAAGAAAGAAGAGCAAACAAAAGTGCTGAAAAGTAGTAAATTAGACTCTTCCTTAACCATTGATTTTTTCCCCCACAGTAGCTGATTTTGGACTTGCTTGGAGGAGCCTGTTTAGGCCTTTCAATTCCCATTAAAACCCTTGCAGAATATGTTTAATATTTCTTACAGAATGCCCAGAACACATGAGCAGTTTTTCTGATGTGGCTTCAGCATTTCCTCACCAAACAACAACAAAAGTGCAGTTAGAGAACAAAAAACATACAGAGACTTTTAGGGCTCCATTGTGATGACGTGAGAAAGTGTGGCTCTAAATGGGGATTTTTCTGCTTTGTTTTTCCTTTCTGGGAGGAACTGCTCAAGTCACGGGGGCCGCTTTAGACAGACAAAATTAACTGTACAAATCCAAGGAATAATTCTCCTGAGAGAAAGGTGTGTCATATTCTTTGGATTAACACAGTCTACTTACTTTCTGTCAGTGGAGGTGAGTGAGAAGAGCCTGTTCCTTGACCTGGACCCTTTAAATTTATTTTATTGTTTGTGTTATTTAGAAGTGTGCCCTTGGGATTATTTTTTTTCTGTCAAAAAGAAAAGGGACTAACAGAGGATGAAAGACAAATGAAGTTGGAAAACAACACCAAAGTACACAGGAATAGTCTCTCCACCAAACACTGTGGGCATTAATTTTATTTTTAACCTTTCAGGCTCACAGATTTTTGACCAACAGCTGCTGTTGTCCAGATATTTTAGTGCCCATCAGCAAAAATTATGAGAAGCATAATCTGCATGTTGGAGCAGGGCTGTCCAGATTCATAACACTCTCTTACTAACTTAGTTCAATCACACTAATAAACACTGAAAACCTTAAAGGAAATCAACCTTTTTTTTGTTTTTTTCCAATAGGAAACTAATTCCTAATCAAGAGTGCAGGGCAGAAGCCCTCCATTGATCGGTGCTCTACTGAGAAAACAATTACTCCTCTGCCAAGCAAGGGGTCATTTCACATAAAGAAGTGATGGGGAACAAATGCAGGGGAAGTAAAAGATGTAATTGGCAAATGGCTCCACTCTGTGAAATTGTTTAGCGCTGTAAATGACTTTGGTAAAATAATTCACTGAGGTGGAACCAGAGAATGACAATGATAAAGGGTGACAGCATCTCACACGCACTTTGTCAAGTCCCTGCCACACTTGAACTCCTGGGTGAGGAGGATGCAGTGGCAAAAGCTCAGAGGCAGGAACTGGGGGAGAAAATCCAATGTTATAAAGTACAGGAGTGGAATTCCCTCTGAACTTTGGGGCCACGAGGTGGGAGTTGGACTATCAAAGCTCAGGTAAGGTCATTGTCTTCCAGTCAGTGAGCAAAACATACACTCACTCTTTCCTGCCCTGTGGGACTTGTTCTTAAACTTTTAAAACATTGGCTTAAAAAGAAAAAAGTTTAATAAAATAATTTATTTTTTCCCCATAAGGAAGTACAGTGTACATCTCTACAAGAGTCCTTCCAATAGTGTCTGGTCTGTAAAATAATTTTCCAAAGAGGCAAAAATTTCTAAAGAAGAGCGGCAGCAGAGTTAAAACTCACTCACAGTCTATAGAGCTTCTTAGTTTGTTTCTATAATTTCTGAAAAATATTGACAGATAGTTTGCAGGTGAATGAATTTAAAACTTAAACCATATGATGATATTCAATGTCTAAGAATTTTCCTGTATGGGTTCCATGGAACATAAGCTGTGCTTAAGATTTTGGAGCTCAGCTGTCTTACCTAAGCTGAGCATTGCAGGGACAGCCATATCCCAAGAGGCTGACTGGAAAATGGGACTCAGGTCCCTGTGAGCTTGATTTACTGCAATGATCTAAACACATTTTTAAATTACAATGAGCGAAACACAATATAAAACCATACACAGAGAGTTATTTCTCATAATTTTCAAGATTCATCTGACCTTTATTAGAAAACAAATACAATTTGCTGTATTTTCTGTAGCTCCTCTCCCTAACTGGATTTACTGTGAAGTTCAGCAGTGAGGTAGATGCAAAAGACACAAATGTTATAAAGTGATCTTTCTGGTAACTGCATCTTCCCTGAACTTTGGCTCCTAAATGATATGGAGAAATAACAATCTGAAAAGAAGCAAACACCACAATTACATTTTCATTTGAGCATTTAGCCAGCTATTACAGATGGTCAGATGACTCCACTTCAGGCACAAATTTGATTTCCAGAAGAAGACTGATTATGATTCAATTAACCCTGACATAGCCATAGGGCTTTTTTCCCCCCATAAATCAAAGCAGATGTAGTAGATAATTATGTTATTATCAACATACAATGGCAAAAAGCAGAAAGGTTTGGTGACCAGAGTGGTGATTCGTCCTGTGAACACCTTTAAACGATATATTTTATAAGATATTGCATCTTATAATATATTGCATATTATAAGATGCAATATCTTATAATATCATGTATATTTAATATATATTTTCCATTATTAGTTTTGAGGAACACAGGAATTATGTTATCAACATACAATGGGAAAAAGCAGAAAGGTTTGATGACCAGAGTAGTGATTCATCCTGTGAACACCTTTGAACTACATATATTATTATATATACATATATTATTATATATAATTCATATATAAAGGCAACTCAATATCTTATAATGTATATATTTAATATATAATTTCCATTATTAGTTTTGAGGAACAGAGTTCCTTCTTTCTGTGCCCAGGAAACTGAAATGCTGTAAAAAGCCAGAAAACGAATGTTCCATTTGTGGTTTGACTAACAAAGAAATCCACCCCAAATGCAAATTTGCAAGAGCTTGACAAATAAGCCACTTCTGAAAAATATACTCTGGCTTAGAAGGCTTGTGCCTTTTCATTTGGCTCCAATTGAACTTCCCCCTCATTAAACAATAATCTTTATGGTGAATTGAATAAAGATGAAAAAAGAAAGATTCTGAAAAGAATGCATAAGTAATTTTGGTTGCCTAGCTGTGGCAATGAATTCCTGTTTGTTTAGCCACTGAAGGGTGAATGAAACCCTTTGAGCAAATGGGAATTCATTATTCCAGTGACTGAGAAATGATCCACCTAAAGAACCTAATTGGTTCTACAACAGTGATTTCTTTCAAAGCGCTGTTTCCGGAAGAAACAACAAAAAGAAGACAGCTCTTTGACTAGTCCAGGGTCTGCAGGGGACATTTGCCTTCCCATGTTTCAGCTTTAAAAAGAAAATGTCACATGTAGCCAGGACAAAGGAACAAAGAGCCAGTGTTTTAAAAGGTACAGAAATGGAGCAGGTCCTGCACATCTTTTTTCAGCAGTAAAGATGAGTTTCAATAAATATTAGTGCTTGCTTGTGACACTTGAACTGTCAGTAAGGGAAAAAAAAATGCTTTACTGATCATTTTCAACTGCTTCCCAGAGTGTTCATTGGTAGCCAGAAGCTGCTTGAATATTTTCCTATTCAAATGAGAAGTAAATCATCATTATTTACCAGTGTTACAGAATAAGTGAATTAATATGCCCTGTTCTGCCTAAGCAAATGGAACACTGTCATTTATTTTCAACCTAATCAATTAGAATATGCAAAAAAGAAACTCAGATAACACAGGTAGATAGAGACAGTTCTCATTTACATCCCAAGACTTATGCTGCAGGAATAACAACCATGAACTGATTGTCTGAAAGCAGAATCTCAAACGAGAGCTCTTCTGAAGGCATGGGGGCTCAGCAAGGGTTAATTATTTGGGTTTATGGGTGGATATATCTTGGCTTCGGAATGAGCTTCAGAAGAGGCTCCACAGAGCAACAAATTTGCATTGAGACCAAAATCTGAGGGAAAACTTCCAGTCCTGTGCAGGCCTGAGAAGTGAATTAACACTATGTGTAGAATTGGAATGAACAATACAAAAAGAGTTAATGTGTTTTTTCCTAGAATACCAAAACCATTGAGGTTGGAAACGCCCTCCAGGACCATTGAGTCCAAGCTGTGCCTGATCCCCACCTTGTCCCAGGCTCTGAGTGCCACATCCAGGCCTTCCTGGGACACCTCCAGAGATGGGGACTCCAACACCTCCCTGGGCAGCCCCTGTGAAGGCCTGACCACCCTTTCCATGCAGAAATTCTTCCTAATGTCCAACCTGAGCCTCCCCTGGCCCAGCCTGTGGCTGTTCCCTCTTGCGCTGTTGATTTACACTTGACTTTCAATGTGTACCCAGTCCCCTGCCAGTCAAACTGATATTAAATACTCAGATTGGAGCAGAAATCCCTCCATCCCTGTTATCCATGTCAGCACAGCTGTGATACCCCTGAGCAACAGGAATCATTTCTGTTCTCACAGAATCCCTTCAGAGCTACCATCAGGAAGTCTTTGGGGTGAGTAGGAGCAAAAACAGACTGTGTCAGTCAGTAACAAAAAAATCTAAAAATTATATGGCAAGGTAGCAGGTTATATTCCCTGCTGCACACAAATACACGCACAACACTCCAAGCAAGACCCTGCATATCTGGCAAGTTTAGGCCAGCATAACAGAGCCACTCTGGTCTGGGCCACTTCCATCCCTTCTACAAAGGTGTCAGGCCCTGGCTAGTGGCTCCCTCATCTCTCATAGTGCTTTTAGCTCAAGTACAAACACCTAAACAACTGCATTACCCTCCAGCTGTGCTGATTCCACCCCTCCAAGGAGCTGTTTTGTTCAATAATTCTGACTTGATACATTAACTTGCCAACATAACCAAGCAATGGCTTTGCTCATGACATAGCTGACCAAATCTCAGGGATTGTCCCACATTTAAATCCAATTATTAGTTGCTTCAGAGGTGTCTCCTACACTGTGGTCTCCTCCCAAAGGTGTTAGAGAAAGTGCAAAATTTTTCCACTGTTGGGATGAGCTCTGAACCAGAATAATTCTGTCAGCTGGAAATGGGCAGCTCTTATCAAGGTCTTGTCTAATGATGTCCTGACAGCAGCAGTTCTGCCTAATACTTCATCAGCACTGAAACTTTTCAGTTTCCATCTGTTGCCTCAAAGTTGTACCAGGTCAAATGAACAACTGAATACACAGTGATTATCATTTCCTTTAACTTTTATTGGCTGCATTCTCAGGTAGCTCTGTACCAATCCAGTGTTTCTGAGCAATTACTATCACCCAAAATGGTTTGAGTTGGAAAGGGGACATTAAAGATCATTTAGCTCCAGTCCCAATTATTTCTCTAGCACAAGTTTTAGAAGCACAGCCTGATTATATATATATATACATATATATATATATATATCTCGTATAGCACAGACTGATGCTTATCTAGCTTGTTTTACACTTGCATTTCTTTATGCTCATTTGCACGGCTCTGAATTGCTGCTCACCCTTATTTGATTATTGAGTTACACCTCTGGGAGAAGCTGTGCTTCAACAGGCAGGTGGATCTGGTTCTTTGAGAAAAGAGGCTGAACCGATGCTCAAACCCAAGTTTGAGCCTGTCTGCACATGTCTGTATGCTTATGTGTGTCCAGAGCTAACCTGACATGCAGGATCTGTCCCTTTGAGGGCATTGGGCTAGGCAAGAATTCCTCATTCTTTGTAAATCACCTAATAATAAAGAAAAAGTAACTATGGATTTATTTACTCTGTATTTCCACGCGACATGGAGTATCTTCAGACTAATTCTGGTGACTCAGTTCAGCAAGAAACTTAGTCCTTGGCATGAAGTCTGTAGTTTTCCAGGCTTTGGAAATTCATGCTTCCAACACCAAAGGTGTCTGGTCTTAGGATATCTACACCTAGTTTTAGATTCTGTTGCATAAATTTGTCATTTCCAATGCTTCTAGGTTTCCCTTCAGTGTCCTGATGATCATGAATACCTCCAAATTTCCAAGCATATTTGAGATCCCTACGCAAGAGAAGCCCCACAAACATGAAATACAATAAATAACACACTCTTCTCTAGTCTGCATGACAAATGTTTCACAAACCTGATGCTGGCTCAGGCTCACCCAGCACTTAATTGGCACACAAAGAAAAATCCCAGTAGCAATTCATTAGGTGTTACAGCGACTGCTGATGGCACAGTCTCTTTTGTGGGAGCTAAATTGGAGTAAACAATCCAGCCCAAGTCCCTCCTGGACCCTGCATTAGCAGGGAGATGCTGAGTATCAGCTGATGCTCATCATGGCCATCACACAAACCCAGGCAGCTGGGCACAATTAAGCTTTCAAACAAGCTGCAGTGAAATCACATTGCAGTGCAAACACATTATGCAGTCATTAGCACACTTACTCCACCAAAATGTGATAAAGCAGCTCTGATTAGCAGGCTCTGACGCATTAAAAATCTTCTTTTTATTTAATACTCTTTCACGGGGTGATGAGCAATTGTACAAAGGAAATCACAGAGCAACACATCCAGCTTAGCACGGGATTGGGAGCAAGGGTTGTGCATCAAGTGAGTCTCCAAAAAGTGTATCCAACTGTTATTGACCACTTTAGACACTTAACAGAAAAGCATTTTTCCAAAGGACTGGGCTCCTGAGGAGATTAGTTGAAACTCTCTAATTGGTTTTGCTCAATAAACATAAGAGATGATTTCTGTTTACATTTGCAAGAAGATTTTGATTTACAAATGATGTTTTGTGTCTTCCTCCTCAAGGAACCAGTACATTTTCAGTCTCCATGGAAATAATCTTTCTAAAGTAAATGGGATGTGCCAAATATTTCCTGAATTAGATACAAAATATCCAGCTTTTGTTCAACTGTTCCTGAAGGAAAATTCCACTTCCTCAAGAAAAATATCTAAACCCCTGAATTGTGATTAAAAAAATGGTTGCAGCATTAAGAAAGCACAGGATTCAAGCTCTTCAAATGGTAAAACACAGTGGCACATGCAGTAAATAGGAAAATTAAAAATACCAGCTCTTGGAATAGTAGCTTGAAGAAACTGTCAGAAAAAAAAAAGAAAAGGAGATATTATGCAACTCTGCTGCATTTTAGGGAGGACACAATGGATCTTTTTTCTTTGTAAGAGTTGAAAACAAAATTTCCTAAAATGAGGCTCATCCCTTTTCATCCATCTATAAAAGCTGAGAAATTTAAAGATTATACTCAGAAGCACTATCAAAAACCACAGAATTATAGAATGGTCTCAGTTGGAAAAGACCTTAAAGCCCATCTCATCCCACCCCTGCCATGGGCAGGGACAGCTTCCACTATCCCAGGCTGCTCCAAGCCCTGTCCAACCTGGCCTTGGACACTGTCAGGGATGGGGATGGATAAATTAATAAATAGATAAATGAAATCAGTGATTTATAAAGCACATTACCTGGAGGAATGGGGTAACATTCAGTGTTAATAAAGGCAGATAAACTAGTTTGTTATTACTTGGGTGAGGGCTGGAAAGTGTTGGCATTGCCATAAGTGTCCCAGAAGTTCTCTGAGCTTCACAGGTTGACCAATTTCACTGTCTCAAACTAGGGCCTGTGCCCATCTGTCATTTCAATCAGCAAATCAGTGCAAATCACAATTAAAGGAACATATCAATTTATTTTTAAGGTTGTGTTCAATTATCTACTGTGACAAACAAATGGTTCCCACTGAACCATATTGGCTTATAAGTATTTAAGCCCCGAAGTGATTAATTTCCAATGCTAATTAAATGCAGTTGGAAAAAGCAGTTAGAGAAATAAACAATAAAAGCACACTTTAGAGAATTGAACTAGAAAAGAGTTTCTCTCCATCAGTGTTGGCTACAGTTTGTAGGTGCTGATATGGTCCATGAGCAGGACTGAGAGTCTTTCTGACAAAAAAGTTGTTTATAAATATAAACTCTGTTCTTTCACTAAGCTGCTCATGCTTATTAGGAGCATTAATTATCAACTGCTCCCCTAGAAATTGAAATTCACACAGATGTGATTATCTCTGAAGTTTACAGCCTGTTGATCCCTGTTCTGCAAAGACATTAATTATCAGGAACTGTCACAACAAGTCCAACTGGTGATAGAGCTTATGCAGATTTCCTTCTCACTCCCTCCCAAGGACAGAATTCCCCTCCTTGTACCTGGTTTTCCTCTTTAGTTAACAGCACTACAGGAAGAGAGAGGTTAAGTCTGGAGCTTTTCCTTGAGGGGTTTATTTGGCAAATCCAAAAATAAAACCAAGTCCATTTTTGGGCTTGAAAGTGCACCTAAAGATTCTGAGATCATGCAAACAGCAAGCTGTAAAACCATTTTAAAAGAGAAAGTCCAGGCTCCTGTAAGTGACGAACAATGTTTACCTCCAGTGTTTACACAATATATTGCCTGAGGTAATTGACTGAATATAAATGGGGGGTTAGGGCTTCTTCTTTCCAAGGACATTAATTACTTTGTTAGAAAACATATTCAGCCTTTGAAAAAATTGCACCACAGTGCTTCTCTCAAAGTTTCATCCCTATGATCTATTCCAATAAGAGACCTCAAGGAATTTATGGTATTTGCTACTTTGCAGATCTAAATCTGTTGCCATTTAAGACACCTACAAAGTTTTATTGATGTCTGTGCAATCAACTCAGGTCCCACAAGTTTGGGGTTTTTTCTGTAGCTGTTTTCAGAAGACATGAAGACAGGCTTGGTTGAAACACAACATTCCACTTTTTGAAATGTTATTTAGGACTCAATTTATCAAATAAAATTAGTTCAAGGCAGAGAAAAACCTGGGCATTTTTATTGGTTTAATCATAAATAATTTCTTCTCAAGTCCTTCCTGCTGGTGGAGATCACCCCTAATTTCAGAGCAGCTCTCCAGTGAGCACTGCAAAACCTTGATATTTCTAGAGTTTTGAGGTTTTCCATAAGACTCAAAACACTGGGACATATGTTCTGATGTTGGTCCCTTTATCCCATGGATCTGGATTCTTCCATATCCAAGTCCAAGTCAAACTCAGGAATCTGACCAAGCCCTTCCAAACATCAGGACTTTGTCCATGACTGCTCCCAAGTCCCAAACCAGAAGATATCAGTCCTACAGTAAAGTACATTCATTTACTCCTGGATTTATGAAATTCCTATGCTTGATTCAGGAAAATCTTGGTATATTTGCTATGTATTTACATTCAGAAATAATAATTAAATATTTTAAAAGTGAATTTGCTTTGCTGCAAATTTTCCTTTGGCAATAGTTTGTTAACCAATTGTGTTTGAAGCTGAGTTTCTCTCTCTTTTAAAATTGTACAGGTCAAGAATGGAAATTGTAAAATTGTACTTAATGTACAGGTCAAGAAGGGAAATTAGAAGGAAGGTAAGGGATCTGTTTTAGATGAGGGAAGAGTGTAAGGTTACAAAAAAAGTCAGTGTCAAATCAAATGGAAAATTTCATTCTATACTGTTCTCTTAAATAGAGTTTTTATGACAGTGCCAAGATAACCTTGTTAAAAAGATATCAGAGAATCACAAAATAGTTTGGGTTGGAAGGGACCATTAAAGGTCTCATTCCAGCCCTCCTTCAGTGAGGAGGAAAATCTTCCACCAGACTGGGGTTCTCAGAGCCCTGTCCAAGCTGACATTGAGTGGTTCCAGGGATGGGGCAGCCATAGCTTCTCTGGATAAACCTCTCCCAAAGTTCAACAGCCTCATTATAAGGAGCCTTTTCCTTATATCCAATCTTAACTGACTCTCTTTTAGTTTCAGACCATTACCCCTTTTCCTATTGCAGCATTCCACTGCAATAGGAAATTCCACTGGATTCATTCCCAGCCCTCGGGCACAGCCTGGTGTCACCTGCAAACATGCTGAGCAATTAATTCGGTATTTTAAAAATACCTTCACTACTATTTTGAGTGTGATTCCAGTAAAAATTGCTTTACAAACAAAATTACATTTAGAAGCACTAATTTTTTCCTGACATTAATACATCAATAATTTTTGTCCATTCTTACCATGTTTTGAACCAGGTCTGGGCAGAACAGATTTTCTTCCTCTCCAGAGCCTCCTCCCTGGGATTTCTGATGTGCCCTTCCATTCTTAGGGTTGGAGACAATGAGCAGAGCCATGACAGACACTCCCAGAAGGCCCTGCCTGTTTTGAATGCTCATGTATTAATGTCAGAGCTCTCCTTCTCTTTTCTTCCTTTTTTTAATTTTTCCTCCCTTAAAAAAAAAACATACAAAAAAACCCCAAAAAACAAAAGCCAAAACAAACCAAACCAACCAAACAAAAAGAACCAACCCTGACAAAACAACAGCTGTAGACCTGGTAAATATTTAGCAAGTGTTCATGGAATAATCATGTCATGACCAGCAGTATGTAATGGCAAAGTTCACATAACTATTGCAAGTTAATAGACTGGAATACACACTCAGACTTTAATATCACACTTGTGAAAAGAGATTTGTGGAGAAAATATCATATTTAAGCTCATTCTCTAAAGAATGAGGATTTATCTCTGAAAATCTTGTCTTCATAATTTTAGTTTAAATGAGTCTTTCAAATGTATTTCAGTTTTTTCTGTTGAATCAATGTCTCAAGTCATTTTTCTACAGAGAAAAAAATTCCTTCTAAAATGTCAGCTTCTACCCTTTGCAATCTCAAATCGAATGATTTCTTTTTTACCCTGTAGTAGCCAATTTTTGCTAAAGATTATAGTTTGGCTTAGTATGCTTTATGCTGTAATTTAAAATTATTTTTTAAAAACACAAATATTTATTCCATCCACAAGAATAGGAAAAGCATCACATCTCCAATTCAGATTGTCGGATAACATTGGATGAAAAATTTTCAAGGAAATTCAAGTGTGCTGTAAGAACTTGGAAAGAAAATCCACTTTTGAGTAGATAAAAAATACTTTTAACACTTTAATATCAGAGACGTTTTTGAACAAATAGTGGAGTCCTCATCCCTGGGGGGACTTAAGAGCCCTCTGAATGTGACACTTGGGGACATGGGTTAAGAGTGGCCTGGACAGTGCAGGAGGGAAGATTGGAGTTGATGACCTCAGAGGGCTTCTCCAACCTAAATGCTTCTGTGAGTCTGTGAAATTTACAGTAAATAAATGAAAAAGAACTTTACACACAGTTAATAAACCAAAGCTGCTGCCTCTCTGCTTCAGGACAGCAAAACACCCAGTTCTTTGCCTGAAATATTTCTACTAACAGATTCAAAGATATTTATGCAGCACAGTAGCTATGATGCAGTCTCTGGAAGAGAAATATTCCCTAAATAAATATGGTTTGATTTGAAAATAAATGATGTGTGGGGTGATGGATATGAAATGAGAAATGGTTGTTGGTTTTATCAATGCTTACAGACAGCCAGGGTGAGTTTGGGGCTGCACTGAACTCTGAATACCATGATTTCAATTATTCCTAAGACCAAATTAACTTGCATTTTATTTCCTGCTGAATTCCTGTTTCCCAGCAGCTAATTTAAGAAACTGCCTTGCTCTCCTCTTTCCATTAAGCACATACACACTTTTGGAGCAGCAGGAATTCCACCAATGCCAAGTAAAGGACTCCAAAACCCAGCCCTGATTTTGTTCTCTTTCATTGTGTCAGGTCATTTCAGAAAGTCCTGATTTCTGCATCCATTGGAAGGACAGAGTCTGTGTGGATGAATATCAAGTGTGAATATCATTCCTGAGGGTGAATATCAAGTATGTCTGAGACCCCAGGGTGGAACACATGATTGATGTTTTTGTTACTGTGCCAGCACGACCTGGAGTACAAATGTGACACCGAGTCACACATGGGCATTAAGCAGGAGGCAGTTCTCTGCCAGAACTAAAGTAGACCTGCAGGAAAATTGAATAATCTCCTTTATCCAGACTAAAAAGAGTGATTTTTATGTTTATTTTGGTTTTTTTTTTTTTGTGTTTGGTTTTGGTCTTACTTTAGTTTCTTTTCTGTTTTAATAAAAATAACAATAAAAAGATGCCCCATTGCCTTAAATCCTTTAGCAGACTTAGAAAGATGTGCCATCAAATTTAACTCATACCATCACTCAGTGACTGCAATAATGTAGCTTTAAAGTATTTTCATAGGCTTATACCATTCCTATTTCAAACAGCTCATTTCAAAGTTTCCTTGTGAAGTCAAGGACAATGTTAAAATTTCTCTTTGTAAATTAGCCAACATTATATGTTTACATTAAACATTAAGTACAAAATTGTTAGGACTGGGAGATTTCACAAATCTTCTGAAGTAATCTAAAGGTCTTTTATAAAAGTAAATAAAAGAAGTCCATCATCAAAGCCAGAATCCAAGTCGGTGTAGTGTTTTATGTGAACACAGCTCATATCTGATTGATCTCATTCAGGAAAGACTCATCAGCTGAAAAAATGGGATTATTTGGAGCTGTGATATCCATTGCTGTGTTCAAACTGACATAGAAGGAGATTAATTTTTTTAACTCCCATTGGCAACCGTGCCACCCTGTCACTGCAGATCAGCCATGCTGGGATTTATTTTTGTGCCCCTGAGATAAATTTCATCTCTTACATAACAAAAGAGTGAAAAGGAGAAATCAGCTGGTGGAATATCTGACCTACAGGGCAAACAGGCAAACTAAACTCCAATCAAGTCTTTATTGGGACTGAAAGCCAAGACCTGCATTAGCTCTGCTCACCATTGAGGGATTTCTGGTAGCCTCCAGCTGGAATTATGGGACCATACAATTCCTACCTTAGCCTGCTAATATTTCCCCAAGGTTTTAATAAATTGTGTATTTTTACAAGTTCTAGAAAAATCCTGTTTTCCCTGATTTTGTCTCTGATTGCCTTGCATGGAAGGCAGTCCTTTGGCATTTAGAGGGAGAACAATATTTCATACATGGACTACTTGGTGGCTTCTTCCCTGATGATCTGCAGAGTCTTCATTCTATCATTTAAATAAATAGTTTTGGAATGCTTTCTGAAGTGATAAATCCTTAATGGAGGAATTAATCTTCTTTTGTGAATAAGTACAAGACCATAAAGGGGATCTCTTCCAAAATGGAAGGGCAGATTTTCTCTGCCTTAACCTGCAGCTGACCACAGGTCCAAGTAGTCTTCTGTTATTTCATTTTTTTGGCTAATTCAGTACTTGGAGGGACGTATTTTATTTCAGGGTGGTGAGCCCTGACACAAATGCAAAGCAGCACAGGGACAGCTGGGAAGGGATTTAATCCACCCCAGTGAGCTCAGGGCACTGCATTAACATCTACAGGTATCAAAGGCCTTAAAACCATCAGGAGAGGTTGCAAAGACTGTTTTTCCTATGATTATTTCATATTATTTTATTTTAAAAATGGTCCTATAAAAAGCCTTTAAAAAGCTCCTGGTATATATGTATACAAACATGAGAAATATTAGATATTGACAGCAAAGCTGAAAGTGCAGAATTCTGGTGGCAGCCTATGTTATAAACCAAAATATAAAAAACACCAAAACAATGAATGCAAACCCAACATACAGTAATGAAACAAACTCTCTCTTCCAGAAAAATTATCAAACTGCCATAATCTTTCAATAACGTGGCAATCCAAGCAGTTTTCAATAGATTTTTATTAAAATTAGGGAATACACAACATTATTACCATAAGTTGCCTAGAGGAGTGGGAGTGGGTGAGTTGTTTGGTTTATGGGTTTTTTTTTTCCTTTTTGACATTTGGGAATAAGATTTTTTTTATGTCTGCATAAAATATAAATGAACTGTAACATTCTTATAAATAACAAAATTCTCAAAGGCCTCTCAACAAATTGCCTACAAAATGCAATTTTTAGAAACCAGTAGATTAGTAATTTATGCTTAACTCCTATGGGCTTCTCTGTTTGGTGGTTAATTTAAAACTTTTTACCCCCCAAGAAAAATAAATTAAAACCAAAAAATTAATAAAAAAGTTCTGTTTTGCCTGGAAAACAGATCTGCAAAGTTTGCACACAACCTGCTAGAGAAAAACATTTGGTTTGGAAAGGAGCATCGTGTAATCAACATTACATTAATGCAAATGATAAATGTAATAATTCTTTTACAAGTTTTAAATAACACCAAAACTGGGAGAAACACTGCTATGGTAGCAAAGCTTTTGTTGAGAAAAGAAGGAAGGAAGGAAGGAAGGAAGGAAGGAAGGAAGGAAGGAAGGAAGGAAGGAAGGAAGGAAGGAAGGAAGGAAGGAAGGAAGGAAGGAAGGAAGGAAGGAAAAAAAGAAGGAAGGATGGGAGGACACTGAGAATGGTGCTTGAAAATTCCTTCCAGCAGCCCTGGAGCAGGTGGATGAGGAGGAGGAGAGGAAGGAAAGAATTCCCGGCTATAAAAATAACAATTATGCATTCCTCCCCTCTGGATCCTCCCCAGAAGAAGAGACAGAAAGGCACTAAGGAGAAATAGCTGCTAAGTGGGAGTATCACTTTACACACTGTTGTACCTAAATGTGTGAAGAGCCAGGGACCAAAGAAGACAATCCTAATTAATTTCACTCTAAAGAGTATAATTTCCAAAGAGCCCCAACATTAGTCATGTTCTGGTCTGTGTTGCTCTGAAGTTATTTCAGCAGATGTGCTCTCACACTGAAAGGCAACTGATTTTTGAAAATTTCAATGTACACTGTATTCCAGAATGATGATATGAATATCATATATTATTATTTTACATCAGTGGTTTTACTTCTGCTGTTAAACAGAAGTTGTGCACTTGGAAATGAAGCCAGTAAAAGAAAGTGTTGTCTGGTAATTAAGATTCCATGTTTTTCATGCTTATTAATCCTACTGTTTCTTCTGTTTTACCACCAAATTAATTCCATGTTGATGCACTTTATCCTAAAAGGGGCACCTCCCAAGACAACCAATTTCAGAGCCATTATAATACAAAATAGAACATGGTTGGTAGACAGCACACCTGTACAGAGAAGTAAAATATTGGGATTCTCATCCATGTCATCCAAAGCCATTTGTACAGACCACTATAAATAGAACCTGACTCCTGAAAAAAAAAAAACCAGCCACAATCTTATCACCTTCACTTGCTGTAGAGGTACATATTAGAGAGAGGAAAAATTTACACAAACTTTCTCAGTTCATTCAAGAGATGCTTTTCTACAGATTTTAAAACTGTCATCTAGTTCTTCATAATTTCCTTATTAAGGCAGAGATTAAAAACTTGCTTCAGTTGGCAAAAATAATTAGGCCTGGGTGTTCTCCCTGAAGGTTTGGGCAAGATTTCCCTTCCAAAATTAAGCCCAAGGGAAGAAGTGGTTCATTAGAAATTGAAAATATCAGGTCCAAATTATCATTTTGCCTGTTTTTTTTTCATACATCATGTGAGCAAGGTGTTTTTGTAAAGGAGTAAATGCAGAATTGAAATCAAAATGCTATTTTAGGAAAAAAAGGTGGCTGGGATGTGACTGTGGCATGCCAGAGCAGAGGGACATGGAAAAGTAGGGTGGGACCAGGCTTTGCAGCCATTGCTTTAAAAATATAAATAAATATAAACCTTTTATCTCTCGAAGAATTGACTCTGTTGCCTCATGAGCAACTTTGTGCCCTTCTTCACTTCACTCCTGCTCATCCTCCTTGGCTGAGCAGCTTTTGTGCTTAAAGCAATTTCCACACAGACCTAATGATGAAGATAACTCAGCTTGATCCTCATGACTGACAGATTGTTTGCCAAAGGAGCATAAACATCTCTATATTACCCTCATTTCCAGGGAATTTTGGAGTATTTGGAATTGCTGTTCAAAGCATCTCAAGCCTCTGCCTACATTATTAGAGGGTAATTAATTCCTGCTCCTTCCTGTGCAGGCACTCAGGAGTTCTGTGGAAGTTGAGGTGCGAGAATCCAAATGCTCCTTTGGAGGGTCTGGTCCTACTTTTTCTTTTTTACAGAGCTGATTCAGTGCAATAGTGTAAAATTAAGGTGTCCCTTTGATTCATAACTCAGTGAGTTCAGAAATATGATAAAGATCACACTCACCTGAATTTTCATTTCCAGTAAAATAAAGAGAAAGGAACACAAGGCATCAATTCTATCTGCACTAAATAATAAGCTTTATACTTCTACAGTGTTGCAAATTCAGCAGTGCTTGAGAAAACAAAGGTAAGATTTGTTATTGGACTTGTTTCTGGATTAAAATTTTTCTCAGAAGAACAACAGAGTAATTTACAAAAAGTACAACAAAATAAAGAAAAATAGAGGAGCAAATATATTTCTTCTTCGGTAGAATTACAAGAAAACACATCAGTGAAAAGGTGATATTGTATTTTAATAATACCATGGAAT
The DNA here is from genome assembly GCA_020466415.1 of Ammodramus savannarum pratensis. Taxonomy (NCBI): domain Eukaryota; kingdom Metazoa; phylum Chordata; class Aves; order Passeriformes; family Passerellidae; genus Ammodramus; species Ammodramus savannarum. The sequence continues at coordinate 23,923,543 of JAHXMQ010012336.1, read as the reverse complement.
TGTCTGGGGGAGACAACAATAGAGATATTCATTAATTTCCAATAATAAACCAAATACAAAGAGCAAATGCTGCTGGTCTTATCTTTGCAAGAAGCCATGTTAATTTTATTGGGAATTACTTAAAGAAATCTGAGGGGATTCATAACCTAAAGTTAAGTTTTAACATTCAAGGGGTCACACAGTTTTAAACGACACTGTAATTGCAGCACTGGACTCCAAAAAATACTAAATTTAAAACCAAGAAATCTTATACTGTCAAAAATAGTGCACAATGCAGCTACAAAATATATAGATGGAAAACTGTAACTAGGAAATCTGGGAGGTGAGTTTTTTGTTTCTGTTTTTTTCCAAGAATAGCTGTAAAGATAGAAGAACTTCTGATTTTATTTGACATGTGTCAGCAGCATAAAATTGCCCAAATAAACCAGACAATCATCACTCATGAAATGTCAGTCTGCTCTAGGCACGCTCTTTGGAAAACTTTCACATAAACTGGAAGTGAATATTTACTTATGGTAACCTCCAGATTAAAATATTTTTAAATTTCTTGAAAGCCAAAAAAAAAAAAAGAGCATTTAAACCCTCTCATAAATCTATCTTGAAAAATGTCTTGTTTCAGAAAAAAAGGAGTTCAACAGCAGAAAAGGAAAGTTACAAAATGTAAATTTAAATACCTGAATAAATGATCTCTAGCCTATGAAACAGGCTGTAGGAAATCACAAATCTGATAAAGTTATTAAAAATATTACCACAGCTATGGAGAGTTTAACATAATGGCTAGAAGTGTCTAGAACCCAAAACATCCTCCAATTTTCAATGTACACTCAGTGAGACATTACCTGGTTGAATTTCAGCACTGCATTAAATCAACCATGGACTCCACAGCACTAGAAAAATCTGCAAAATCTGAATTCCTTTTGGCAAAAACCAACCCTTCGTCTCACAGGGGTGGTGCGTAGAGTCCTTACACATCCTGCTCTCATAGAATTGCAACTCAAGTTGTAAAAATTGGAACTAACTACTTAAAAATCAGGGTTAACTACTTAAAATTGGAATTATCCTCAGAATTGAATTAACTACCAAAAACTGCCTCGTCCAACCTGGCCTTGGGCACTTCTTGAATATCTTGAATTTGATGGTTTGTGTTTCAGTGTAGAACTCAATCTACCTATTTTTGTCATCAAATGTGGCCAATGAATGTCATAAATGTCATAAAACATTTATTACTAATTTGGTTACTGATATTTTTCCTAGAAGATGTAATTAATTGCAATTGATTGATGCATTACAAATCAATGCATGGGGAGATGTTGTTAAACAAAGAAAAAAACAGTGATGATCTAAAGATTGTTAATTAAATCGAGGAAAAAAGGCAGAAAACCTTGAATCCATAAACTATCTTTTTTTTTATAATATCCATTATCTCTTCAATGTGTTTCTTATTAAAGAAGAGAAAATTAATTTGCCAGTCCTTGACCTGATTTTGTTCCCTGTCCATTCCTGTACCTGTGTGTGTAAATAGAATTAACAGGGTCTTGGTCAGAAGCCTGGATGGCTCCAGAGTTAGGGCTACAGACCAAAATTAAATTTGGATTTCTAATTTTTGTACCAGTCCTGATCCAGCAATCAGGCAGAAATCCTTTGTCTATCAAAGAATCAAAACCAAAAGAAAATTATTTCATTTATTTCATGCAAGCAATTAAAAATTCATTATGAACAGACTTGACAACTGAAATTTTCTTCTGAGTGTTAATTTCCAGTGGAATATACAGGAAATCATAAACAAAAAACCAAATACATATACATACATATATAAATATATAAATTAATATATTATTTAGCAGTGCAGGCATCACATTTTGAAAGAGAAGCTTCCAAGGTAGGCAGTCATTTTACTATTTCATTTTCCAATAAAGAGCCATGACATGCTGCTTCTTCTGTACTGGAATGAAGAGGGTGAAATAAAATTCTTCTTATTTTCCTCATCATTAAAACATAAAAGTTTTTTTCTTTTTCTTTTAGTGAGGCAGTTTGTGTCGCTGCCAATTATAATTAACATTTAATTAACTTTATAAGTGACATTTTGGTACCTTTGCCCGATATTAAGGACTTATATGGTACAGAACTTCTGTAACAACCCTTTCATCATACTTCAAAAAAATGTAATTTAGAGTCAGAAAATGCTGCACTTCAAAAGGACATTGCCAAAAAGGGAAAACAATCCTGGAGAGAAATGTAAGAATTTGGTGTATGTTGTGAAAAGCTCTCAGCATCCTGAGATATCTCCTGTGTGGGCATGGTTGGGTTCCTGTCCTTTTCAGTCTTTAAGTAATTAATTAATTAATTAGTTTATTTATTTATTTAAATAGGCCTAAATTTATTTTGATGCAAGTCTATATCCCAGTACCCCAGTCCTTCCCCCAGTCTCCCTGTTTTCATGTCAACTCATGACCTTTTTCATCTTATTTTCTACCATGTCCTAGCGAGGAAGAGGGAGTGCAAAGATTTGTGGGAAAAAAAAATAATTATTAGAGATGACAATGTAACTGTGTTATTTGCAGCACAAAAAGGCTCTCTAAAAAATATGCAAGAATATAACAAATAATGTGAGTTTTTATTGCATTTGGAGAGCTCTTCATCAAAAAAAAAAAGTACTTAGAGTGTCCTGCACAGGAGCCTAGAGGACTCTCTGATCACAAAGGTTTGTTTATTTATTGCAGATCTATACATTTATAGAGAAAACTGACACCAGAATACTGGAATATAATGGGCAGAGCAGCATTCCAAACTAAGTAAATAACAATAACAACAATAAAAATAACAATAATTCAATATAACATAATAATTAATCAATATTATCATTAAGAAATCAACAATAACAATAATATTTAATAATATTATTAATATTATTAGAATATTAATCATAATAGTTCAGCTATATATTATATAATTGTTATTCTATTAGTATAATTAATATAAATAATACAATGTTGTAATATAAAACAATAATAAGAAGAATCATCATCTATATTATATTATTATAACACTCTATATTATATAATAACAATTAGTCCATATTATCATAAACAATACAAATAATAATTATTACTAGTAATACTATTATTAAAATATTAATTAAAATAGCTCAATTATATATTGTAATTTCATCATATCATATCATATCATATCATATCATAATAAGTAGCCATTGTGTTAAATAATCTTCAGTGAACCCTCCTCATATAAATTTCTCTAATTGCTATATTTCCATCAGTACACTGTTGGTATTCAAGGAAATATATAGGACAAGGAAATCCAAAATATATTCACAGGTTATTTCCTTTTCATTTGTTCTACAACTCGTATGCTGTGGTTTCACTGCAAGATTTCTATGTCTTCTATTCTAAGAAACACTGAGAAATAGATCCCTGCTCACTTTCTGTTGGAGATTTTGCTAATGTCTTCCCCATAGTTTCCTTTACAGCTTTCCCAAGCAGAAGAATCTCAGTTTATTTAATGTATGCATTTGCAGACTGAAATAGATTAAATTTTATTCTTGAAGCCATATTTGTTCCTGTTCTACATTCATTATTTTTACCTCTTTTATTCCCCTGTGGTTTTACACAGTCGTACAATGATAACTTCTCCCTTGTTCTCTTATTCTTTCCCTAATTTTTCTCATAATACCTGCTTGCTCAACTCCCCCTAAAGCTGATATTTCCATATAATTATTCATTATATGATTTCAAGAGCACTTCTGTGAGCACTGATATAGGTTCAGAGCCTACCTCATGTGCTGGCAGAGCTGTTTTTCTCCAGCTGAGCTCCTCTTGCCACAGTTTTGTCCTCACATCCCTACAGAAGCTCTCTGAAGGGGTTCACTGATGGATTCACACTGCATTAGGAAAATTTGGATCACCTAGCCTCTGCCACCTCTGGGAGCTTTTATTTTGCATGGAGACTAATTAGAAAACAGATTTATATGGGTAAATTCCTGTTGCAGAAGTCCTAGGACCCTCTTTGGACACTCCAATATTGGGGATTTCCTCAGAGACACTTCAGCAAAAAATAGTTCAGTTTTAACCAAATCTTCTGTCCAGTGCCCTGTTAAGAGTGTCCAGTGTAAAACTTGCCCATTTTGAATCCTGTTTGTACTCCTAATTCACTGTTATTTCCCCATAACAAGTTTATTCACATATATGCATTTATACTTTACATTTTATATTTTATATATTTACAATTTTATGCTTTATTGCTGGTAAATGAAGCATGAAAGCATTTTTTTCTTTATCATCACAAGTACTGAAAGGAAATTTACCCTTAAGTCTGAAGGTAGACTTGGTAATTTTGGACTAAATTATGCTTGGACTCCTTTCCTTCTGCAGAAAAGAAAATCTGATAGAGGAGGCCGTGTAGTGGTGCATTAGATAACAGCAGGATCAGCATAGGTATCCCTTGAAATTGAATAAAAATGTTTTTCCTTCCCTGTAATCTTTAATAAACCGTCAGAGCAGCAGGACCTATCAAAACCATTCCAGGCAATTCTAACTTGCTTCACATTTTCAAAACAAAACCAAAGATGCACTTAGAAGTGGAATTTTTTGAATGAGAGATCAATTATTTTTCTTTTATTTCACAGAATTATCACATCCCAGAATGGTTTGAATTGGAAGAGACCTTAAAGCCCATCCTGTTCCACCCCTGCCATGGACAGGGACACCCACTAGACCAAGTTGTTCCAAGCTGGTTCCAACCTCATTGTCATTATTTTAAACCAAACAAATTACTGATAAGATTTTCCTCTTTTCTTCTCTCCCTATCTTCATCTTGCATGATTTCACTTCTCACACCTGCTATTTCTTCTGTATTTATGTTTCTCATTTTCACCTTACACTGATCATAGCAGCAAGGATCTTTTTCTTCCCTTAGTAGTGGTTCACTGGTCTGGGATTTGAAGAATGTGACTCAATTCACTTTCCAGAAACACCATGAGCTGTCATCTGTATTATGTTTTCCCTTGGGTTTACCCTGATATTGCTCAGTAATTTCCCAGGTATTTCAGATTTCCATTGCTGGCAGCTTTCATACTGTTGCTTGCCACTCACTGAGGTGAAAAGCATTAATAATGATGATAATGATTTGATTTGCTGTGAACATGGCTGGGGTGTGTGCCAGTGACAAAGGATGTGATTTTCTCCACCAAGACAGTGTCCCAGTGGAAGAGGCTGCCCAGGGACATGGTGCCACCTCCATCCTCACAGGTTTCCCAGCCCTGAGCAGCCTGGGCTGACCCCAGTGCTGTGAGCACAAGGTTGGGCAGGACCTCCCGAGGCCCTTTCCAGGCTGAATTATCCATGAGCCCATGAAATCTTCCTTTTACAGCACACTGCAGCTCTTAGACAAATACCAAACCACATCCCTGTGTTCAAGGAAGAGAAAAGAAAGAGGGAATTCAGAAAGTATTAACAAAATGGGTTTCAGTTTTGAGCAAAGATCTTCTTTTCCAGCTGATAAGAGATGAGGAAGAATCAGGATATGCACAAAAAAATTTATTCTTTCTGAATGGAAACCAGAAATTACAGATGTGGAAAATCAATCACCAGAAAGCCTGAAACATTAAGATTTGCTGTTGTAAAATAAATTTGTAAATTCAGTCATCAAATTAAACTTCACAACTAGCTTTGATAAATTTGGAATGTGATGTTGAATACTGTTTTTTATTTTCTTAAGATTTCTGTCTCTGTTATAAATGGAAACAATGCAGGAAAAGGACTCCAGGACATGAAAGATGAATTCTACCTCACCCACTCTGGCCAGGAGCATTTTTTGATAAATTTTTGATAAATTAATTTCCTTGAGCTGTTAAAGCCTTGCCCCTTCCCATAAATTGTATTGGAATTTATCTCTAATTATGGGTTATGTGTCCAGCCAACTCTGATCTTCTTTCAAATACCAAATCCTTCAATAAAATTTATCCACATCAAATGTCTTATGTTTAATGATGACAGCAATGACGAAATCATTCATCAGAATCACTTTTCAAATTGTGATAAAATCAGTATTAAAGCACTGGTGACCTGTACTTTAACAGCTTCCAAGTGGAAGGAAGAAGGATTTTGAAAGTCATACTGAACATGTGCATACAAAATAATACAGAATACTCATTAAATTCCTCCAAACTCTTACTGTATTGATTAGCAGTCAAACTGCCAGGGATCTGACCTATTTGCTCTTCCACACAACACCCTTCTGACATTTACTGTAAGGAGAAGAAATGTGTCTCCTCTTCCTGTAGGATCTGGTAGCAAATGAGGAAAGTGGGAGCAGGAACAAAGAAAGCAAAAAACTGGGAGTGGTGACAGACATATCCTAGTTTGCTCTTGAGTAATTTAAAATAATTATTAATAAATTATCAAACGCACATAAGTTACTATTTTATGCATTCTCTTGATCATGGAAATGGGAGATGAGGTAGTAGCTTTTGCTGGGTGGTTACACAGCAGGAAATGCTTCAGAAATGCATTCTGAGCCTTCTCCTCAAATCACAACCCCTGGATCTCCATGGTTGAGGCATCATCACTGAAAGCTGGTTGTATGTGAAACAGGAAGGGGCTGGTCCCATTCCTGGCTTTCCAGGAGAAGAGGGTGCGACAGGACCCACATCCATTGTGAAGGACATTTTAGGAGCCATAAAACCATCCAAAGCAGCTGCTCAGATCAAACATTTCCCCTCCCAGCCTGTATCAGCATGGGGACCAGGGCACAACCTCTGTGCCCACCCTGAACAATTGAACTGCACATCTCCTCCTCTGTCAGGTCAGGTAATTTTGCCCTGGCAAGGACAAGGGATTAAAGGAAGAGCAGTGGGATTCCAGCTAACAGAGCACACTCCCAATTGCACCGCTCACACGAAACAAGCCCAGGGACTGATGCAAAGGAGCTGCTCAGACCAATGAGTCAGGCATGAAATTGTTCTATTTATCACAGGCTGGAGTGTTCTCTCTGCACTGCTCGTGTAAAAGTACATTAAATTGGGACTATTGTACTGTGACATTTCTATTCTAGACAATTGCCAGTTAAATCAATGCACATTTTATCATGTCTTTGAATGTCTAGAAATAGTTTCGTCCACAGTGCCTTGTCAAACACTTTGTCATGAGCATTTTCTCAGGAGGGCTCTGTAATTCTGCACAGATCACCCAGACTGTGGCAACAAATTCCTGACCCTTCTGGGTCAGAAATTTTGTCATTCACACACTGCTGCTGCTCTGGTGTGGGAGGAATTCAGGGGCACTGTGTAATTCCTACCAGCAAGAATAAAAGTGGAGTAAAGCTCTTTCCAGTCCTTTACCAGCACTGGACTACACATGGGCTGGCAAGTGGGCTGCAGAATTCAACATCAACTTCTGACAGCAGAACTGGAGTAAAACCTGATTGGGATGAACCAGAATTTGGGATTTCACCATTCCTTCATCTGGGTTAAAGAGCAGAAGCAGAGCAGACATGAATTCTTGATCCTCATCTCTATTTAGGCCTGAACCAGAATGAAGAACAGAACAAAGAATATTAAATCACAACAAAGAATATTAAATCAATTTCTCAAGTAAAGCCAAAACACTGAAATTATGGAAGATATCTGCAAAATGTGCAATTCAAGAGAGTCTTATCCTGATATATTTTCTGTCATTTAATTTCTGAATTTTAAAACACCATGCAAGGACAGATCTAAAGCCCAAGCTGTAAGAGCTGAAGGACACTGACAGGGGGTGGAAGCAGGCTGTTAAAATGAGAAATTGCCATCTAACTTACAGTAATCATGTGAGCAACCCAGGATTAAATAGAACTGGCTCTTGTTCCCCAGTTCGACACTTCTCTGCCTGTTTGATATCCTAGGAGTAAATACAGCCTTTAAAAATCAAACAGAACTAATTTATTAATGTATTCTTAGCACTTTAAGAATGATTAATGGCAATTTTCTAGTTTTACACTGCCAATGTTTAGCAGAAAGCTATTAGAAAATCAGTGTATAATGACACTGCTGAGGTATTTACTGTTCTAATAGCAACACTGGAGAGAAAGATTCTGGACTGAGGATTTATACACATGTGGCAATTAGCTGTGAAGATTGGGAGAGAAATATCTGGGTTTTTTTCCTTCTGAAGAAATGTTTTTTGAAGAAATGGAAAGAGTATTTTCTGGGAGGAATGCAGCTACTTTTTTGAAGCTGCAGAAATTTTCACATAATCCAGGAATGGTGAGAAATTCATATAAACGTGAATATAACATTTACTATTAGAGATCACAACAAGGCATCCAAAGTTCTTAGAAGTTTTCTTCAATGTCAACAGCTTTTAATAAGCTTGGACTTGGCAATCTTGGAGGTTTTTCCAGCTTTAATGATTCTGTGGGAATGAAAAGACACCAGATCTCAGTGCCAGTCACTCATGTTGCCCACCAACCAATTAGGTGGATAAAAACTGAGACGTTTCCTCTCTTCTCCACAGTCTATCAGTCCCCAAATGCTTCTTTGGAAGATTAAAGAAGCCAACTGTCTTGAAGGTGTTTCTTGGCCTTGGCACAATATTAAGAATATCACAAAATTATTCCAACATAGTTGGATTCCAAGTACGTCTGTTCAAGCCCTTTGCAAAAAAAAACCCAAAAACAATAACCCAGGAGCCAATAATGAAGCATAAGCACAACCAAGTGACACCAATCAGTGAAAAAGGACAATGAACATGAGAAAATAATTCTTGATTTGTGTTTAAAGATACTTAATAAAAAATGATGAGTGCAGAATGGGAGCAGCTGACTGAAGCCAGTTTTTAAGGAAGGGATCTTTGGGTAATGGGAGTATTTACATGACTCCATTACAATGTGCCCTTGCTCAAAAATGGGATAAAAGTGACAATTAGGACGTGGAACAGATTTATACAGGTTTCCTTGGGCATCTTCTCCTGATTTGTTCTTGATGGCTCTGTGGGTTCATTGTCAATCCAAGCTGGAATGAATCATTCGCAATCCAAAGAGGAGACAACGCTGTCATGGCCATGGAAAGGCAGACACACAGACACCATGCTGGAAATATAAAGATGAATTCTGAGTGCCCATGAAGCAGCTCTTCTCCACTCAGCGGCACAAATCCACAGCTGAACAGGTGTGGAATATCTGGAGAAAATGCAGTCAAGGACAACAATAATGGTCACAGGTCTCAAAACCACAACTCAAAAGAAATGACTGCAGAAAATATGAAATTTAGCGAATGGCTGAAGTTATTTTTAAGACAGCTAAATTTTCTGGAGGAAGAAGAATTCATTTTTCTACATGCACACAACCAGAATAAAAGGAAAGCTGGAATGAGAAAGGTACAAATGAGGCATTAAGAAAAACAAACAAAAAGAAGTCCACAGTTCTTTATCAGAGAGGGTCACTAGCAAGGAATAAGTTACCTGGTGATTGTGGACTCTATTTTCCCTGTTCTGATGAATTACACTTACTGAGACTTGACTACTCTAAATGTAGTAAAAATTATTTAGGCCAACTGGACAGAAATAAATTCTGTGATTTCACAAGCACAAATTCTTTGTTCATCTTTAACCAGGAATGGAAAGAATCTGCAGGGAACAGGCAGAAACTGCAAAAATCAGGGAGCAAAGAGTAGAGAGGAAGTGAAACTCCTCCTCTGACCAATATAATGTGATTCTTAAGAGAATAGAACACCTTTCCTTCTGCAGTGCCCAGCACAATGAATACCTAATTGAAGGAAACAATCACTAAATAAATGCAAACCTGACTGTAATAAAATCATGTGGTCCTGCTGGATGTGTTCATCCTACAAGCTGAGAAATGGCAGGATGAAGAATGTGTTTTGTAATTTCCTTTTGGCCAAAAGGATGAAATTTACTTTAAGGCTTTTTTCCCCCCTCTGTTGAAGGACAGAAAAATCCTGGTAATATGCTGTCAAAGTATTTCAAGTCTCATTTAGCTCTTGTCTACTGAAAGTAGGGTCTTTATGTGTTGTCACAAAAGAGTGACACTTCTGGACACTGGATTTCCTAAATCAAGAATGAAATTACAAGATTACTTCAGCTGGAATGGAGTTTTATAACTCCGTTACTTTCGAATAATGGCAGTAACTTTGAATTGAGAATACTAGGATGGCAATATTCAAGTTACTTTACCTTTGCTTTCTATCCATATATATAGACAAAATCTAGCTCTTCATTCCACTATTCAAGCATTCCAACAATTTTTTTTCAGAGGAACAAGTCCATCATTTGCACTGAAGAAATTATAGTAATTCAGTGGAGAGTATCAATAGCTGAAAAAAAAATTACTGTCTGTTAGCATCCACATCTCCTATCCTTGTAAAACTTGAAAAAGCTCAGGAAAGTTGCCAGAAATCTTTCCTTAGACCTCAAAGGCATATGAACAAAATATATATAATAATTGCCTGGCAGAACTAGGAATGTAGACCCATTTATAACTTGCAGGAGAGAACAGAATACCTAATAAAAACCTGTTCTGAAAGACATGTTTAATGAAGCTGATCATCAGCACTGGAAGCTGGTCTCCAGTAACAATTAAGAAAAAATTTTAATACAAAGAGGAACTTGCAGTGTTACAACAAAAGAACACTATATAATCTTTCTCTCACTCTGTGTTCCCAAATGAAAAAAAAAAAAAAAAGAGTTTCACAGAATTTTTTACAGATTTTCTGTTCTTTGTGAAAACATGTGTCACTTTGTAAATGAGAATGACAGTCTGAAAGTTTCTTTTTCTGCTACATGTGATTTTTCTAATTTGTGATCCATAGTTCAGGCACCTGTGATTTTACATTCTTCCCAGTTCAAATCCAACTGAAACACTTGCACATTTTTTGGCTGTAAGTGTTGATAGCGGCTTTTTTTGCAAGGATGGAAAATTCTGAGATGCACTTTTATAATCCCTACACATAGAAACATTTGAAGAAAACCACCCAATGAGTAGTGGAACAACAACTCAGTGAGGCTGGAGCTGGATTATCTTTAAGGTCCCTTCCAATCCAAACCATTTTGTGATTCTGTGAAATGAATAAAACACTCCTGCTTTCTTCCACTTCCTTATTATCCTGGTACAACCTTCCTGCCTCTCTGGAAACCTTCACTAAAGTCACTGAGTGTTGGATGCCTTCAGACTGGCGGGTTGAGCCTTCATGGCAGTTTTGGTTTTAAAGTCTTCCTAATTTTTTAATTTCCTTTTACCAGATTCTCACAGAGCCTTTCTCCATTGTTTGAAACATTAATTTTATTAATAAATGTTGGAGGATGCACACATGCAGTGCATGATATAAGTAGAAGATTAGTGATTGTTAAAAATAATTTTAAGACATGGTGGTTGAAAACAAATAGCTTCACTTTCATTCTAATTGATGTAATCCATTACCAGGGTGCAACTTCTATCCATGACTGCTTCTAATTAGCAGTCTGCCTAATTAAAAGTGCACTGATGACTTCTCCCTGGGATCTCCCTTGCAGGAACTCAAGTCCATCCATGCTGAGTGACACAAATGAAACGTAGACAGTGGGAATGGAACATTTCAAATATTTAGAAGACAATTTGCATTGAGGGAAATAATGGTGGGTGGATTTTCCACTCTGTCTGGAAGAAAAGAAAATCAGAATATAAAGACTCTTTTATGCCTCTGGTTAGCAGGTTGTCAGAGAATGTTTAAGGCTGAAAATAGATCATTGGGTCCAAATTAATGCAACACTGAACCATTAAAGGTCTGAAGGTTTGAGGTTAAAATCAGCATCCATAAATGAACAGGGTGTTGTTGAATTACTAATCTTATACTGCAAGCAGAGCCAAACCCACATTAACTCACACAGGCCTTTAGATACACCAGGACTTGGTGCATTAAGAAGACATCCTCTCTTTAATCCAAGATAAACCAACACAGGACCCTCCAAATGCAGGGATTCTGGGATGAAGGATCTCACTGCACTTCTGCCATTTTGTGTTTGACTCCTCTTCTCTTGTATTCCTTGGTAGCTCCGAGGAATAATTCTCAAGGTATCTCTTGTATTCCTTCCCATTGTTGAGTCCCCTGCTGAGCTTTCTGAGCCTCCTCTCCAAAGTGATGATCAGTGGCCACCCAAATGGCTGGAACAGGGAACAGAAACAGAGAATTCAATCAATCTTGATTTAAGCATGAGTTTGTAATTTGTTCATTCTGAACATTAATAAGGTCAGCACCAAAGTGAGCACAGCCCCCATCTGTGTCCATCTGTGGATCCAGGAGATTGGGAAGCTCAGAAATGCTCTGAACTGAATTTGTTACCAGAGACACACAGATTTTCCTCCAGGGCTTTGCAGAAACATTCTTTCAGTGACTGCTAAAATTTCATTATTATATTCCAATCCATTAGCTAGGGCAAGCACTGAGCATCCCTGAAAGTCAGCAGAAATTAATCACAGCTCAGCTGACAATAATGAATTATCTCTGCTTCCCTGAAAGGACCAAGCAACAAACTGTCTCCAATGGCCTCCTGAGCTCCCCACAGACATATTCCCAACCAGGTGACCCTCAACAATTTTATGAACAGTGAAGGCACCAGAACAAAATCATCTAGACTTGATTCAATACTTGGGTAAGACTGAATTTAAAAATCCCTTGGAGAGCTTATAAACATCTGGTCACTCTGAGTCCCTATTTTACTTTTTTTAAAAATAATTAATCATGATTAATGAATAAGCAAGAAAAGTGTCTGGATTTAACACCTGAATAACGTCAGTAGCAAATATTTAACTCATAAAGTTTCTTACTTTCTTCTACTTTCAGTCTTATCCTATTAGAGCCTTATTCAATTGTAGTTGAAAAAGCTTTAAATCCAAGTTCAGACAGTACTTTTGAGCCTATGGATTAATAAATGTATTACTTGCTGTAGTATTTTCTATTTCATTAGTCCTTTGAAATAATGAAATAAGAGCTTCACAGGAAACAAATAACCATGGCTGAGATCGATTCAGTGGCAGGCAGATTCAGTGACCAGCCAGGTTTTCAAACACAGCAATGGGGTGATAGCACCTTTGAAAAGGTAATAAAGGTAAAAAATATTGCACAGTTATTTAAAACAAATTAAGTAACTTTAAAGTGTTGTATCAGAGTATATATGCTTAAATGTCATCAAATGTTTCTGCAGGCACTTATCCAAATGAAGGCAAATCCTCAATGATTTAATGATATTTAGAAACAAATTCAGTCTCAATTTCTGATTTTTTATAAGTAAAAATTTCACAGTAATCCACTCTTTACAGCAGTCTCACACATACACACAGAAAATCCAATCAAAGACATGTCAGTAATGATATGCTGTAAGAAAACTGCTGCTGTTGAAGGCAAAATAGGAATTGGGAAGCAACAGTTTGGTCTAAAAGGAATTGAAACCAAAAGGGTTTCTAAAGAGGACTTCAAAATCTGGCTTTTTCTTTCTTAAAAAAAAAAACAAAAAAAACAAACAAACAAACAAAAAAAAACCCATCAAAACAACCCAAACAACAAAAGAAACAAATATTTTCCATAGGAGAAATGGATTTCATACAGAGTGATTCTAAATGTACTGCTTTATTTTTCTTAGTCACCATTTGTAGACTTAAAAGTACAACAAAAATCTCTGGGTTTAGGCACATCTTTCCTTGTTTGATCCTGTCAGAAATCCATGCCTTGGGGCAGAAATTACTCCATATTGCAGGGAATATGGAAGTGTGAAGAAGGAAGGAAGGAAGGAAGGAAGGAAGGAAGGAAGGAAGGAAGGAAGGAAGGAAGGAAGGAAGGAAGGAAGGAAGGAAGGAAGGAAGGAAGGATAAAATCAGGCAGTGGTACCTTGTAAAAACAATTATTATTATTCAATAGCAAATAACACCAATTTGGTCCCAGAAATTCATGATCCTCAATTTGCTCTAGATTAATTGAAAGCCTACTAATTCACGAGAAATGCAGCCAGAGCAAACAGAGATAACAAAGTCTCAGTGTGGACTTTGAGTCCATCTGGATTCTAATCCAGGCTCCAAAGGGAATGGTCTGAACCAGGTCTCTGCAAGCAGGAAGGAGCCTGTAAAACAGGAAAAAGCACAAACAGCACCTGTATTTTGCTTTTCCTCCTGGTGCTCTGCTCTGTCCCTCTTCCATCCCATTCCCAAACCATTCCAGGCTCCCCTGGGAGCACCATTCCAGCAGGATGCTGCCTTTAGTACTTTTTCTGACCCCTTAGTGGGGTTTTTGGTATGGTTTGATCTAGGGTGGACAAAAATTATCACCAGGCTGAACTCAGAGCTTGACAAAGTGGTTTCTTCAGCTCTGATTTTTTCTGCAGTGAGACATCAAAAGCAGGGAGCTCTAATAAAAATTGATTTTTATTCTTAAAAGGCTTAAGGTTTTGCGACACATAAGTGTTATAAATGCCCTCTGTGAATGTTTATATTTTTCTTTTGCATTAAATATGTGTTTTAATTAAATAGAATTATTGCTTGTTTGATTGATTGATTGATTGATGGATTAATGAAAAGCAAAGTTGTATCACAGCAGAATTTAATACCTAGGAGACTTTTACTACTAAATCTGCATTTGTTTCTACTGCCACCAGAACTTTGAAAAGTGCTCTGTTTAATGCTCAGCTATCATCTCCCACAGAATGACAAAAGTACAATAATGGTTTTAAGGCTCAGAGCTATTGTCAATATTGAATATTATGGTGTTAAAAGCAAATTAAATTTGAAATGACTTTTTTTTTCCATCCCAAAAGGGCAAAACCAGAGCTAAATAAAAATCTTTAAATAAGAACATAAGGGCCATGAAACTTGATTGAGTTAGCTCAATTAAATACTGGGCATCATTTATTTTATCAGAATGCTTTAATAATTGAGATAGAGAAATATTAGTGTAGCAGTCATTCTTTTGTATTGACCTAAGGTGAATCCAGAGCATGTGTGATTCTCTGATGTACTTCAGCTAACATAAAGCAAAATTTCAAATTACATTACAGTAATGGTGTGACAATACACTGAATTGTTTGCAAAAAATACTATTAGCTGTGTTTCCTCCATAGTCTGTATTAGTAAGATGCTGAAATATGAAATGGTTTTTGTTTGACTCTTAAACACAAAATTGGCATAGCTGCTCCTACTGATATTGCCAATGCATTCCACTTGTTTTGATTTGTGATATAATTCTGTTGTTCTGTGTTTCTGGCATGTTTTCATCTGCCCAGGAGTAACCTCTCTCCTTGACTTATGTGGGATTTACTTAAGAGAACAGAATTTCACTGGAATTATATGATCAATTATTGGTAAAACACAATCCTTGAGAATTTAAATGGACTGCAGTAATAGAGAAAGTTTCTGAGGTCAACATGCAGAAAAATCCAATAAAATTGGATTTGCTCTTCTCTGCTGTGAAAATTTACTTTAAGGTCTTGTTACAATTTAGATCTCTTTGGCAACGTTGGTATAACAGCAGCTTTTTCTCTCACTTCAGACTTCAAAAAGGAAAGTAAACACTCTGAAAAATGGCATTACCAAGCTGGATATAAAAGAGGAATGCACAAGTGTAGTCTCCAGCATAAAATTCAGAATGACATCAGCACACTGGTGTGTCGTGCTCAGACTCCTCAGGGAGTCCCAGACCTATTGCAGACTCCTGTGTAGCTGAAAGAAATTAAATAATAAGTGATTTTGTTATGTCACAAGGAATAAAACCCAAGTGAGTCTGGATCTCACAAGACTTTCTTCGTGATCTTCAAATCTGATAATTGTGGGCTCATGTCTCATCTCTGATTTCTTTCATGAAACTTGTACTGTCTTGTTATGTCTTAAATCTCAAAGCTTCAGTATCCCTGTCTCTCAAGCTTAAATTTATCCGTTGACTTGAATTTAAGTACTAGTTCAGTGAACTTAAGGTTCTGGTTACATAATTTGCCAGACAGTTATTTAGAATGTACTAAAAGGAAATGGTGACAATGAACTTAAAGAAATGCATTTTAAAGTACCTGAGTGTTTATTTCAAAAAGGACTCATGGAGGTATAAATGTCTGCCTTGAACTTGGTTCTTGTAACTCAGGGCTAAACTAACAGTATCAGCCCTTCCTTCTCGGCAGGATATTTAATGTTTCTGCAATTAAATATCTTAGATATATGCAGTAAAAATAATCAGGGTTACCTAAAGACAAAGGAAAAGACTCTTATTTCCCAGAATCACAGAATATTCTGAGCTAGAAGGGCACAGAAAGAATCAAATCCAGCTCTGCAGTGAATGGCCCATATGTGGATCAAACTCCCAACCTGCCCTGACCCATGGTTATTGTTGCAGTAATTCACAGATTTATCCAGAAGCTAAAATACACTTCCTGAATTGTGTTCCAGTCCTTTTCAGCCAGAAATAAAAGAGCACTAAATGCACCTTAAGCAGCACTGCAGTTTGCATAGGCAGATATTGGCATAGCTCCAGTCACTTGCTGCAGGTATTTGTAATAAAGATGGATTATCAACTCCTCATATTCCTTCTGTCTTCCAGGGCACAGCTAATCCAAACAGATGCATCTGGACATTGCAATGAATTAAGCAGTAGTTTTTATTGCAAAGCCCTTAAATTAGATCCTAAGAACAGGCCATTGAAAAAAATAAAAACTATATAGTCAAAAAAGAGATTGAAACTATGTGATACAGACACTGGAGAAACTGGATTGAAGATGTTAATTTTACCCAAGAAAATAATGAGATCTGCTCTAAATCCACTGCTGCTTGTGAGTCAGCTGGAATTTTATGTGTTTCTTACTTTAATTCACCTTTATAATAATAACTAAACTATTTTAAAAAGGGGC
The DNA here is from genome assembly GCA_020466415.1 of Ammodramus savannarum pratensis. Taxonomy (NCBI): domain Eukaryota; kingdom Metazoa; phylum Chordata; class Aves; order Passeriformes; family Passerellidae; genus Ammodramus; species Ammodramus savannarum. The sequence continues at coordinate 23,906,687 of JAHXMQ010012336.1, read as the reverse complement.
AAACTCAGTCATCATGTTTAAAACTGGTAGAGAATACTCAAACTCACTTTTCCTTGATTGTTTAAAAAAATCTGGATGAAATCTTTGAATCGGCAACAGTTTGACGTGGCATAGGATATGAGTCCCCCAGGGAGTCCCTTAAACCCTGATCATGACTTTGCCTCAGCTGAGAGTTTTATTCATGTCCTTTCATCTTCAAGGGCCAAAGCCTTTGACTTCAACTTTTGAAGCTTAATATTTGCTCTGCTGTCATGCAACAGCTCATCTGCTTGGTTTCATGACTGTTCTGGTTGCCTGTGTTTTTATTTTAATTTTAATTTTTTTTTTTTTAGTATTTTGCAGCAGCTTTCTGGCTCTTATGCCACATTTCCTTCTCTGAAGGTGATGGTGAGTGAAGGGATGGTGTCTCTTGCCATCCAAATGAAATATGGTATGAAAAGGAAGATTCTACATTTTCTATATCCTAACAAATTTTTTCTCCTAATAAAGTACTAAAAGGCAATTTGACCCAAAGTCAATATGAAATCTAAAAAATAATACAGATCTCCCCAAATATATGCACCAGAGCCCTGCCTCCCACCTTGCTATAATCATATTGCACACACATGGTTTTGATATATCAAAAACGTCGCTTTAAGTGGTGCTATTACTTCCTAAATAAATAGATAAATAAATAAATAAAATAGATAAATAAAATAGAAAAATAAATAAAAGTCCCATGGTTTGTATGCATTCCTTAAATGGTCTTCACCCATTTCATGGATATTTGCACTACAGAAAGAAAAAGCCCAATAATAGAGGCAAAAAAATTCAGAAATTACTAAATTCCATATTTTTTTTATCTTAGATTAAGAGTGTTATTCCATTTTAGGAAAAAACAGTATAGAGCTGGATGAAATTAGAGAAACTGCTGCCTCTCAAAACAGTGGGTATTTCTGTGACGGTTTTTTTGGTTGAGTTGGCAATTTCAGATAACAGTCTTGGTAATGAAAATGTTGAAATAACTTTAACAGCCCAAATGGCACCACTGCAATAAACTGCAGCATAAAAATTCAAACTCTGTTAGAGCATATAAGCTTGGCTTAAATAGAGCAAAGCCTTACTTAAGTATCATCTTTTTTATTTGTTTGGATTCAGCATATTTTGCAAACAGAAATGTGAGCTAATATAAAAAGAAGTAATGATGGTTGGGAGCTGAGTCCTTCCTTTTCTTTACATTAAAAATAGACTGTGAAATGGAGCATTGCCTCAAAAACACCTCCAAGCAATAGAGGAATAATACAGCCACCCATAAAGCAACACATTATCAGAATCAGCTCCTTTAATGGCTTCATTTTCTTCTTCCTAAAGTCTCCCCCATAATGAGATCTAACAGAGTCAATTCATTCACCAAGAGCCAAAATATTGGTATCTGCTTTAACTCTTTTTAGGTACTTTTGCCTACTTTATTTTCTTAAAGTAAAATAGAAAAAGCCCTCAAGCAAACAAACAAATGAAAAAAACCCACTCCAAAAACTAACAACTCCACACAGACATAAAGAATTTCTTTTTCTCAAAAGCACAGCTCTGCTTTACATCCTGGCTGTGACCAGCAAAGCCATCAGCTCAGGAAAATGGTCTCATTCAGATGGCAAAGGGCACTTCAGGGACTTCTGCATCTAAGATGAGTCTGTAATAACAGAGTTCCTAAAAAATTTCAGCTGGCAAATCCTTACCCTGAGCTGTGATATTTCAGACTCATTTGCATCATAATCCAGCTTTCCTCCTGGTTTGTGTTGTGATACTTCATACTGTCAGAAAACCTTTTTGGTAACCAAAAAGTTTATTGATTATAATTGATTATTATGATTCAATAACCAAAAAGGTTTTTGAATCTTATGATTCTTCAGTAAATCCCACACACTGTGACTTGGTGAGACAGAAATCAGTCACCATTAGCACATCACACTGGCTGTGCTGGAGTTCATGCAAATCTCACATCACAGCTTTAATATCATGTCTGTTAATTACAAAGAAACAAAGACACAGAGAGAGAGAGGGATAAAGCAAGAGACGGGGAGAAAATGAGAGAGGAAAAAGCTGCCAGTGGATTTTTATGTCAGGTAAGGAGCCATTTCTAGTGTAACATCACAAAAATCTGGAACCACATGAGGCTTGTGAAACAGGAAAGGAAAGGGAGGTTGAAGGACCATTTTTAAGCTTTCTGCTGTTTTCCCTGATGTGATGAAATTTCTGGGGTGTGTATGTGTGCACTTCAATGTCCTGTTTGAGCTTAACCAATATTGCTGCACCTCAGTGGCAACACTTCCCTTTCCTTTTCAGTCCCTGAATGCAGCACAGGCTCTGTCCAGCACAGGAAGTGCTGACCAACCTTAGAGGAACATTGTGTACAGTCACACACTTCACCAGTGCAGCACTGAATGTTGGCCTTGATCCAAGTGTTGGAGGTCTTTTCCAGACCCAGTAGTTCCACAATTCTGTGTCTTCAGTTTCTGTGATTCCTTCATTCTGTGTATTCAGGGATACATCTGTCACAGACACATTTTATGAAAAATCCTTTCCTTAGGATTTTTCCTCCTGAGAAGCTGAGATGCCTCAGGAACAAAATGTAAACAGTGATTTTCTGCTGCTGTGGAATGCAACAGGTGCATCTGTGATTGGCCCATGTTAGTTTGTTTCTAATTAATGGCCAATCACAGTCAGCTGGCTCAGACTCTGTCTGAGACACAAGCCTTTGTTATCATTCCTTCTTTTTCTATTCTTAGCTAGCCTTTTGATGAAATCCTTTCTTCTATTCTTTTAGTATAGTTTTAATATAATATATATCATAAACTAATAAATCAAGCCTTCTGAAACATGGAGTCAGATCCTCACCTCTTCCCTCATCCTAAGACTCCTCTGAACACAGTCACACACATCGATCTTGTCAACCTTCCCTGAAAGTTTACTGAAGAGGGGACACAGCCCCAAATGTTGCCCTTCTTTAGGGATGAATTCATCCAGCAGCCAAATTATTCATGGAATTGAAAAAGTAGCAGCTCTACTGAGAGATCTTTAAGTATCTGTGCCCAGAGAAGCTGTGGCTGCCCCTGGATCCCTGGAGGTGTCCAAGGCCAGGTTGGATGGGGCTTGGAGCACCCTGGGATAGTGGGAGGTGTCCCTGCCCATGGCAGGAGGTGGAATGAGGATGATCCTTAAAATCCCTTCCAATCCAAACCATTCTGAGTTTTTGATTCCAGAAAGAGAAAGAAAAGCCTAAAAAAAATGAGAACAGCTCAGATTGTTGGATGGAGACAAGAATAGCTGACATGTGCATGCAGATCTCTGTGTGCAGAATGCTCCTGCCTTTTCAAGGACTCTGAAGATAAAGCTGAGGGACAGAAAAACTGAGGGAGGAGGAACTCACACAGAGGATAAAGGAGCAGTGAATAAAAGCAACATAGAAAAAAACCTTTTAATGGAAAAAGCAGGAAACTTAAAGTTTCTGAATAGTTTTAAGGGTACTTAAGGCTATGAGAAAATGTATTCTGTCCTGCTTTTTAATCTGTCTTTGATAAAACAATAGATTACTCCCCTTAGGTATATACTTCACCCTAGTATATCCTGATAGCCATTAGCAGGTCATGCATCTTGTTTGACTGTCAGCATTCTGGAAGAAACACTTGTGAAGGCTTTGCAGGCATTAATGTAATAGCAGGGTATATCTGCACAGAGCCTGGTAAACAGACACCAGAAGTTTCTTTCCAATGCAAACCAAGAAGCAGAATTTAAAGCAAAATATCTAGTATTTCCAATCTCTTTACATCTACAGTCTGAGGCTGTAGATATAAAGGGTAACATCAGGCTGAGAAAACGCGGCATAGACTCCTAAATGGTTTGGTCGGGAGGGACCTTAAAACCCACAGAGTGACACCTTCCACCAGCTCAGGTTGCTCCAAGCCCCTCCAAAGCAAGGGCTGAACTGCCAGAATAGCTCCTTCAACCACTGTGTGAAAGGTAGGAAATGGCAAGTCATTTATTTGCTTCCATTCCCATCATTAATAGTAAGCTGGGAATTCCTATGTTTGACTTTATGATGACATTCAGTTGGAATTTTTTCAGCTGAGATATAAGATTGAATATCTGCTCATAGTTCTGTCAAGCTTTGCTTTATGCACCTCATTTTTTTTCTCGTCCAGAGTCATAATGAAAATATCAGATTATTGTGAACTATATGTTATGTGCAGGGGAAAAAGGAATAATGGGATTAACTCGATCAAAACATTAGATTTATGCAAGTACAGAGACTTCTAACTTTTCATTGTTTATTCATTGTAAGAAACAGTGAATTTCATGGAATCACAAACTGATTTGAATTGGAAGGGAGACCATAAAGATATCTATTTCCCACGGGCAAGGAAAAGATCTGCTCCTATGAATTAAACATTTCTGCAAATCTAACAAATGATCTCAGCTCAGTGATACCTGGACACTTTTACCTACAGCTTTGCATATTCCAAGGGCTGCAAGAGCATTAACCACATCCTGTTAGCACAACCAGGCTGGGAAAGCTGCCCTGAGCTGTTTATCTAGATCATATCTCTCTAGTTTTTACCAGTTTCTTAACTGATGCCATTTTGCCAGATTGCACCCTAAAAAATAGGAAAGGATGGATGCACAGAGTGCTTCCAAAGGGGAATTCTGAAGCAAAACAGCCAAGGGAGCAGATAAACCTTGAGCTCATCTCTGCAAGACCTGGGCAACTCCAAATCTCTGCTCACTCTTGCCAGCTTTATGTTTATTGCTATTATTTAAAAGGTATTGAGGGAGTGCAGGAGCAAAGGAGAAATGTCATATTATACACATAGACTGGGGGTAATTTTTTTTGCCAATGTCTCTTAAATAGCACAGTATAAACCCATTAATCCCATTCTCATTTTATCTTAAGTGCTAACTGCTTAATTGAGATTGATCCCTCTCAGGTAAAGATAAAGCCACGGGATTTCAAGTAGAAAAACCCCCTATTACAGTAAATTAAATTTGTATAGCTGGACATTAATGGGTTATTTTATTAGACCAAGCACAGCAGATATTTAGTCCACTTTCTGAAATATATTATTATGTAGTCACTGGATATATCCATGGCAGGAATATTCCCACAGGAGGTGCATTACCAGTGGAATTCAGACCAGGATCTCTCCTCCTTCTCGTTCAATGGCTGAAGCAAGCACCTGAACACTCCTTAAGATGAAGAGAGCTCTGAATTATTACCCAAATTTTAATTAATTATGTGATTAATTAAGTACTGATCCTACAGGCAGGCAAGCATAGCTCTTCTCTGAAATCTTCACCTTGTTGTTTCATATATAACAACTTGTTTCATTGACTAATTCCAGTCCACCTCTTCTCTCCTGTGGGACAACAAAAATTGTGTGTCTGGCTGCGTTGTCCCTTTGTCTGTCCCTTTTGCCTGTCTGTGGTGAGGATGTAAGGACAACGTGTGTAATTACAAATAACATTACAATAAAATTACATTAATAACATTAATTAACATTAAGAACTAATAAAATTACAAATGGCAGCACCTTTGTCAGGCTGCCCCCTTTAGCAGCTCCGCATTTCCTCACTCAATTACCAGACATTCTGGAGGGAAAGAAAAGGAAAAGGATGCAATGGCATCATTGGTTTCCTTCAGCAGGGGGCATCCCCTTAATTTCCTAACTTATTTTCTGTGTTTTAGACTATGCAGGTGATTTTAAACTGCAATAGAAACCAGAGATGTACCATGCCTAGAAATTCACCTCTCTGTGCTCTGAGATGGGTGTTTATCTTGAGAACATGGCTCATATTTGTATCTGGTTCTGCAAACTGTCACCAAAAATACCCTGTAAAATGTTGACTTATTATAATATGTTTTCATGCTCACTCAGCTCCCTATTTTTCACACAGACTGACCAGCCTTTCAGCAAGGATTTAAGGATTTGAGGTTATTTTACATAAAATTACAATTATAAATCTACCAGAAAGTCTGGATTTTCAGACAAAGGAAATACAGAAGCTGGGATGCAATGCAGGCAAAACCAGAGATAAGTCTGTGCAGAGCTGACAAAAGGCAGGCAAGGATGGAGCTTGTTGCGGCTCCTTCTGTCAGGGGAAGTGTGACCCTAATAAACACCAGGAGTGCAATTCCTGACAGAAACAGAAACAATCTGATCTTCTGTACAAGGCAGAAATTAGTGATGTATAGCATTAATCCTAATAATTTTCAGGGATCAGGTGAAAATTATAGTTTATTTTTATATTATTATTATTACTGTTATTATTATTAAAAATTACAGATGGAGATGGCTTAACTTGTAGGCTCTTCCAGGCAGAAATGTGTGATTGGAAGCAAAGATTACCCTATAAACCCCTCTAAGGAGAAATACCATAGATGAAGAATATATATGCAAAATGCTGCCACAATTAAACAGGTACATTAATAAGTTTTAAATGTATTTAGACTGGAGCTTTATAAAGGGGTTTTTACCACCTTTAGAAGGTTTTTAAAGAAGCTTTCAGCATATAATACATGTTGGAAGCACATACAGTGTTCTGTTGATTTGAGGGAGGTCTGCAGGATCTGCTGTGGTAACCCAGTGAGTTACTGAGAAGGAATCATCTTTTCCTATTATTTTAAAAAATGAGAAAAAAGCTTGAGTGTGTTCAATGCTATATTTGGTTTTAGCAGCTTTCTTTGTGTAAAAGGCATTAACCAGATGCAGCAAAGTCCTAAGATTAGTTTTCAATACCATTTTTTTCAAGTTCTATATAGTATATGTTGAATTATTTCTGACTTGTTTTTCTAATCTTTAGTTTTACTTAGGCCATGCCTTCAAGACTTCTTGTTCATTGATTTTTCTCACATCTCAGAGGACTGAAAATCCTGTGGTGAGCGTTACTTACATGAAGAACAAAAAGAGGCTTTCACAAAATCTTGTGATAAGTCACATTGACAAGACCATGCAACTCCAGGGATGATTTTCATTATGAACAATGATATTTTGTAAATGCGTGAGCAGGATTAACATTGGTGGTATTAAAAACAATATAAGCAACTCAGTGGTCCACATTATTTCTTAGTGACAGTTTTTGAAATATTTATTTCTAATATCAGTATACAGAAGTTTTTTTAAAAAAATTCCATTATTAAAAGTTTCATTTCCTTAAGCTAATTTTTTCCCTCACTTCCTCAAGCATTCCTATGTTAGTCATTCATTACATGTACCAGTTGCTTGCATATGTTGTGTGAGTTCATTAAAAATACAAAGAAAAATGAATGGCCACACTCCTCTATAATTACATTTCTCTAGAAGTGCAAAATAATTGTAATTGCTTCCTGACCAGCAGCCTTTTCTCATTTTGCTAATCCTTTTTTCCCTCCCTCATTTCACGTTTCTCACATTCCTTTCTTCTGCACCACATTTGATCACTTCTTTCACTGCCTTTTGCTGTTCCACTAAATCTCATATTTTCTGCATTCCCACCATCTTAACGCATCCCATAACATTTTTCTACCAGTCCCATCCAAAATCCCATGGCAAGGTCACTCTTTTCCATGATAATTTTGGTTTTTCCCTTCTTAGGAGCCACAGAGGTCTGTCTGACCCCCTTCAAGATGGGCTCTGGAGCAACCTGGGCTAGTGGAAGGTGTCCCTGCCCATGGCAGGGGGTGGCACTGGATGGGCTTTAAGGTCCTTCCAGTCCACTTAATTCTGGGATTCTGGGATTTTATGAAGATGCCGGGAGGTCCTTTCCATTACCCATCCATCAGGGATCTGAAGGAGGGCTCAGATAGCCAATATTTTCTCCATCATTCTCCTGTTAGAGTTTTGTCCATGTAAATGCCATTTATCCCCTGCTTTGTCTCTGGTCTCTGTTTTTACACTGGAAAGCTGTTCATAAGCCAGAGATATTTGCATTCCAAATATCCACATGTCCTTTTGCCTTCCACATTTCTTTTACCCTCCTCATGTCTTGTATGGACTCAAAAAGATAGATTTGGAAAATGGGAAATGTTGTGAACTCTCTGTGAGGGTGAGGAGGCCCTGGCACAGGGTGCCCAGAGAAGCTGTGGCTGCCCCTGGATCCCTGGCAGTGTCCAAGACCAGGCTGGACAGGGCTTGGAGCAACTTGGGATTGTGGAAGGTGTCCCTGCCCATGGAAGGGGATGGGATTGCATGGGCTTTAAAGTCCTTCCAGCCCACATAATTCTGGTATTCTGGAATTTTATGAAGATGCTGAGAGGTGCTTCCACATCTCTTTTACCTTTCTCATGTCTCATACGGACTTAAAAAGATGATATATTTGAAAAAATGGGAAATGTTGCGGATTTCCCATCCCTGGAAGTGACCAAGGCCAGGTTGGATGAGGTTTGGAGCCACCTGGGCTAGTGGAAATGTTCCTTGCTCATGGCAGGGGTGGCATTGGATGGGCTTTAAGGTCTCTTTCAACCCAAACCGCTCTGGGATTCTGTGACTCCATGAAAGAGAAGTTCTGGATACTTTCAGGGAATAGAAGTTTTTCAGCTAGGAACTGCAGATCTGACCTCCTGAGGAACTCTGCATTTTGTCACCAACCAACCCTCCATCACCTCCTGCCATGAGGCTGCCCAGTGACGCTTTCAGAACGTACTTGTTTTCCTAAAGTGTCACTTCTCTGAGACAGGAAATGAATCCAGAATTAGGCTGGCCTAATTCCACAAATCTCTTTTTGCCAACAAACCACTCATTTAAGAAGAGTTGCAATTAGGAGCACTTAAGAGCTTTCATGATTAGGGATTCTGTTTGAAAATTCAGTGTAAGCTCATTATGCTGCTGCATATCATTACATTTCTAGGCAGAAGAGGGGACACTGTGTGTGAGTTGTTGTACAATTGGCTAATCCAGCCTCATTCACCACGAGAAGCATCATTTGCTCAAGAGAATAATCACTTTTACAGCTGGCATGTCCATGAGTCAAAAGAACCCTTTGGTTCCATCCAGTGAATCTGTAGGAGCAGCAGAAGGAATCTTTCTTCTGAAGAAATCTTCTGAAAGATTTCTTCTGAATCTTTCTGCTGGTGAATCAGTGGAGGAAAAAAATTACTAAGGTGGATAAAAAGAGGTTAAAAATGGATAAAAGTCATGCGTGGTGGACAGCTCCTTTCAAAATGCAGCAGCAGTGAAAAAATCATTGAAGTTCCCAATTTAAGAATGAGTCAAACAGTTCTTAACATTTGTTGTAAGGTCACCAAGTGACCAAGCCAACTCAGAAATGAGGTTAATAACAGTTACATGGCAGTACCAAGGCTGCTGACTGCAGATTTAGCTCTGAGGTAAAAGAATTATTCCTCATATTCTTCTGAATATTCACTTGCTACTTGGCATCCTCGGCTCTCTTTTCCCCACTTTCCATTCCACAGCCTCTATTTTCCATTTGCTCCTGAAGATTCTGCTGTTTTTTTTTTTTTTTTAAAGATCTTTTTCCTAAATGTATTCCACTTTTTATCTACACAAACAATTGTCTCCATGTGTTTGGAATCTTCTCTCCACACAGCTAAACATGATTCTCTGATATAAATGTAATTCTCAGATAAACTTGCAGAAATAATAGCAGAAAACCTTTAAAAAGTATTAATTTGGTCCCATCATTAATGACCAGTTTTGTGAGGTACTTTAAGGCTCTTCATTTATGTAAACAGCTCTATTTTTTATTATTTTTTTTTTCTTTTAAAGCAAACGAAATTAAGTGGGATATGGGGAGGATTGTTTGATATTTGCCTTCCTACAAGCTGACACAAAAGTACAAAATATTGACAGATACTATCAGGAGAGTCTGGTGTTTGACTGAACTGAGTCTCTGGGTACACATTTTGCTAAGAGAAAAGCAGCTAATGGTTGAATACAGTGTTTCATCTATTTTAAGACCACTGGGATTTGTACAGATATTCTATAAAATGTTGAGTTTGCTCCCCAGCAGCCCATTGCTACAGGGGGTAGTAGGAACATGTATGAAGCTGAATGTAAATTGCTCAGCAGCATTTGCAAATTATCTCTGCTTGTGATCTTTCATCTTTTGCATATTGAATATTTTCTCAGTAGGAAAAACAATTTTTCTTTCTCTTGTCTGGTCTCTATTCATAAACAAAGAGTTAATGTTTGGAGTTGATGATCTTAAAGGTCATTTTCAACCTAAAAATTTCTGTGAGCCTTTCAGAAAGAGCAGCAGAATTTTGCAATACAATAAAAGAGCTATATTCCACTCAGTACTACTCCTTCATCCTTTCTACATATATTTTTATCTTTTCAAACCATCACAAACTTGAGCAGCTACCCTGAAGAACCCTATCTGAAGGCATCGCCAACCTTTGGGACACATTTCTTGGTACCTAGCTTGCAGCTAAAAGAGCACAATGCCAAAGAACATTAAGCAGATTATTTCCAGTGAACCCTCCTTGTGAAACCTTTTTTTTTTCTCTTTTTTCCCCTAAAAAGGGTGAAGCATTTAATTTCAACACAAAAGATCTTTTTTCTTATAGATAATAATCATGATTGAGGAGCTGAGAGAGGGATACAGGTTAGGTATTATACATGTAAAATGCCATCAGTGCTTGTTGTTCTGCTGGGTGAATACTTTGTTCAGGATTTCTGAGAGCTGAGTCCTTCAAAATGAAATTAAAAAAAACCAAAAATGGCTTCGAGTTCAAGGCTGTTTATCATCAATTCAAAACCTGGGGTTATTGTTCTCTCTCAATTTTATAATTATGCATTGAAACAGAAATATTCTTTCTATTTCAAAATCCAGCCCAGAAGAATAAAACTGATGACAAGAGATAATTAATTCAGGGGAGCACAGCGAGAAACTCATTAAAAGGCAACAGATTGATGGCATCTGTTAAAGCATTAAATATATATCTCCAAAGCAATAATGTTGGTCTTTGATCCTTTTCTTTCCAGCCAAATGCAACAGATTTTTCTAGATCCTTAAAATGATTTTTTTCCAATTCAGATTGGTAGGAAGCAGGCTCAAATGTCTTGGTATTTGTTCCTACAAACAAGATACTTGTCTTCCTCATCAACATGAGGAAGATAAAGTGAGAAGATAACAAACTGAGGTTTAAAACAGCTTCTCTGTGTCACAAATTAGGCTGCATGGAAAGCAGGCCCTCAAATGACCTAGGCTGAAATTAATAAAATTAATATTAATTATGGCCTTTTCTCATAGACATTTAAGGATGACCTGTAAGTACAAGCCCTACCAATCTCTCTCTGAATCATTAAAAATAAATCTCAGTATTTCCCCACTTCAATACTTGAATAATTTCTTACTTTAAACTAATTTTGCTCCCTTTACATATTGTTTATTCAATGTAATATAGTACATGAGAGTTATTTTAAGAATAAAAAAACTAAGGAAACATGATATTCACTAAGATTTAGGAGACTGCAAAAGAGAAATTTTGTTGGAGAGTAAAGAAGTGGGTTATGGGAATAGCCATAAAAGCCTATGGAAAATGGCTGGAACAATGGGAACAGTCCATTTCCCATGGCCAGAGTGTGACCTGCTCAAACCAGAAAAAACAGATATTCCAGTCCCAGGGAACACTTTCTATCAGGATGTATTTGGAAAACCAAAACAGACTTAAATTGAGTAAAATTCATAGAAACATCCCAGTGATTTGAACATTGTAGCAAGAACATAGAAAATTCCAAAGCAGACTGTCCCTGGGTTATTTTTTAATGGATGGGAAAAATAAGAATCCTACAAAATTTTTGGTGGAAGTTGGAAATATACCTTATAGGAGAATTTTTAAAGTTCTCTCTATTTAAAGATTTCTCTCTATTTGTATTATGAAAACCTAGACTGAGAAATTTCCATGTTGAAAACAAATAAGAGCTGGTAGTTAAAGCCAAAAAATATAGTTACAAATTAAATATTTATAAAATTGAGCAACATTTCAACCCATTTCAGTGCAGACACTTCAAAAGCTGGTGGAATGTGTGTATGCATAGCTATATAAAAAGAAATCTGTAATGACAGCAGATATGTCCTTTCTGCTACATCCAGACACTATTAAAATGAGATTTTTTTCCCAGTGGAAAAGCTGTCCCATTCTTAACAATCTTTATAAGTATTATTTGTGTTTTTATCTTCCACAAACATACAGATTTTTTGAAGAGAGAGTGGAAATACATTAGGAGATATTCCTAAAGAGAGAAAGAAAAGGCAATAAGAAAAAAAAAATGAACGATATTAAGACACTGTCTGGTACAGGGAGACCAGAAGGCAGGATTGAATCCTAACTCATGGAATTGCACAAACCTCAATGTGTTTAACAACCAGCAACAAGGGAAAGTGAGATAGCAAATGTCTGGAGTCACAGATTGGCATTAGTTTGAAGTTTATAAATGTTAACTGACACCCAAGTCCTTAGTTTGAAGTTTATAAATGTTAATTGACACCCAAATCCTTGATTTCAAATTATGCTGAACCACACTTGGCACCCACACAGCTCCACTGCCAGAAAGAGGGAAATGAAACCACCACCATGTGTGCATAAAAGACATGATTTAAGTCAACAGTGGCTAGATTATGCTTTAAATAATCCTAATAAAAGATACTTTCTACTGACACTTAGGAAGGAATTCCATTTATCTGTTTTAATCATGCAAATATTCAATGTAAATTATTTTTTTAAACAGAACCCTGGCTAACAGTTAAAATCTGAAGGTCTGGATTCTATCCAGCCCTATAGCTCAGTAAATTCAGCATGGCCATTATTATAACAGGCCTAGGGCTCTGCACTGACTTTGCAAAGACTCAAGACCCTTCTTGGTCAATGTTTGGTCTCAGTTAATTCTCCAACTTAGGTTTATGTAGTTGTACCAACAGCGTTTCCAAACACCAGGTGATGGTGCCAATTTTGGGGTCAATTTGGATGTCACAACCACAATTCCTAAGCAGACAGGAGTGACCAGGACTCACTGGATGCTGAGCATCCTGTTTGTTGTCTCAGCCAAACCATGAGATTTGGAAAGAGAATGAAGATGGAGGAATTTTGATTCTCAGGGATAACAAGTATTGTATTTACTGGGAATGTCCCAACAAAGGCAGGAATGATGCACCTGACTCCATGTTCTCAGAAGGCTCATTTATTACTTTATAATACTACATTATATTAAAGAACATTATACTAAACTATACTAAAGAATACAGAAAGGATATTTACAGAAGGCTAAAAAGATAATAATGAAAACTCCTGACTCTTTCCAGAGTCCTGACACAGCTCGGCCCTGATTGGCCAAAGAGTGAAAACAACTCACAGCAGAATCCAATGAAACAATCACCTGTGGATAAACAACCTCCAAACATATTCCAGACAAGCAAAACACAGGAGAAGCAAATGAGATAAGCATTGTTTTCCTTTTCTCTGAGGCTTCTCAGCTTCCCAGGAGAAAAATCCTGGGTGAAGGGATTTCTTCAGAGAATGTGAATGCCACAAAGAAGATAAACACAAATTGTAACAGTTTTGTAATCAGTTTTAACATGAATCTCTGATAAAGAACATCTTCAAACACAAATGGAAGATAAAGAACACCTTCAAATACAAATATTAATGGAAAATACAAATATTATGGAAAATTAGGAATGGAAGTTGGTTTTATATTTATTTGATTTCTGCAGCAGCCTGACTTCTATCTCAATGAACAAGGGTTTAGTCACCCTGTAAGGATATTGACTCTATTGGCTTTGGAGAAAACTTCCTCACTCACAGCAGTATTAAAAGACTTCTCTGTTTGCTGTTGCCTTTACCCATCATTCAATGTTATCCCATTTTTTAAATTTTAAGATACAGTAAAAAATTGGGGTTTCTTTAGAACATGCTATTTCAAATTTATCATCATAACTTCTTTCTTTCTTAACCTCTCTGAAAACCAAACAAGCTCATTGTTTTTTCCTGAAATAAATGCCAAGTTTTCCATGCTTTTCAGGATAACTTTTCATTTCCTTAAAATCATAAACCCCAAGGTGATGTGATTCTCTTAGTTTCCTGCACTAATTACAGCATTGCTGAATAACTGCAGTTTGTAAAAAATCCACTGGGGTTTTTTTCTTCATTTTAAATCTAAGGAACATTCCCATTGAAGGCTTATATTCAGGCTCTGACCTGTGGGCATTTTTGTGTAAAATTACATTTGTTAAGAGACTGGTGGTTGGTTTAAACCAAGATATCCAGGAATATTGCAGCAGCATAGCTTATTGTGGGATGTCAGTTATACATTTGCCATATTCTTCTGTAGATAATTTCATGCTAATCTGATAGCTTGAGGTGACAGGTTGAAATAGAATGGTTTCAAATTGACAGAGAGTAGAGCTAGATGGGATTTGGGATGAAATCCTTCCCTGTGAGGGTGGTGATGCCCTGGCACAGGGTGCCCAGAGGAGCTGTGGCTGCCCCTGGATCCCTGGCAGTGTCCAAGGCCAGGCTGGACAGAGCTTGGAGCAACCTGGGATAGTGGAAGGTGTCCCTGCCCATGGCAGGAGTGGCACTGAATGGGCTTTGAGGTCTCTCCCAGATCAAACCAGTCTGTGATTTTATCTTAAATAAACTAAAGAGAGTTTCTACCCCATATTATACAACTTCAGTTTAAATCCTGACACAGATTTTAATGTTACTTGTAAAAAATTCACACAGCAGAAAAGGAAAATCTCAGCAGACATTGCATCATCTGGTGTCAAAATTGGCAATATTTGAGGTGGAACAGGGAGAAATAATCCATAAATTTCCATCCTTGTTGGTTATCATGTGCTGTCAGCCACTGTCACATTGTGATTTACACGGTGTTAAGGTAATGCCATCATTGGTACCAAAGGATCCAACAGCACTACAGCACTGTGCTATGAGGAAATTGCAAAATCTTGCCATTAAACCTCAAAGTGACATTTTTAATAGTAACATCAGAATTTTAATGCCCCAAAATTAGTCTTCTTTCCAGGAGTTTTCAGCATGCTGTCTTATCACAGAAATCACACTGCAATTAGCTTTCCCTACGCCCTGCACAATGTCAGGGAACAAATATTATTTTCCCCTTGCCACGTGCAATGCATTGATACTTCCTTTGAGCCTTAATTCACTTTTTTTTTTTCTCTCTTCCCATCAATGAAGGCACTGCTCCACTTACTGAGGAAGCAAATCACTTTTCCATTATAATGTAATGATGCAGGAAAGTGGTATTTTCTAACAATAGAAAATAAAATCTCCCTGTCTTTCTGAGCAAGAAAAACACTTCACAACTATTAAAAATGCTATAAAGCAAAAATAAAATTAGCTTCCAGTGGATATTGTGATAAATACCAAATTAATGCCAGAAATAAATTTGTTGCTAAGGTTCCTGTTTCCGCTACCTTTCTCAAATCAGGTTCATTGTTTGTAGTTATGCCCAGCTTTAGAAAGCAGCAGAGAAGAAATACATTAGTTCAGGGTGCAAATTTGGTGTCTGTAATTCATGCCTGAGAGCCACCAAGTGATCTTTCCCAACTTTTGATTAAATAGATTATTTCAGAACTATTTGGACATATACCTTGAGCTAAAAACTGCTAAAAATCATGTTTAATGACAGACAGAACTGTAAGTGAAAGTGTCAGGAAATAAATTTTCCTCAAGCAAATCTACTTGTTATTGTCAAGATTAAAAACATCACTTGTCCATAAATATGCACAGGAAATGCTTCTTTGTCCTTCTAAAAAGGTACAAGTTGTCAGAAAGTTCTTATTCGTTAGAAAAACATCTTTGCCAAAAGAGATGAGAACCACTTTCTCTATTTCTAGGAGCCTGACACTTCCACCTTCACACTAAGATCCAAGTCTCTGTGTCATTTCTTCTGTCTGTAATTAATTATTTACACAGTTTGGAACAAAGACTGAAGGCAGCTCAGCTGAGAGCACTGATGTGCCACTAGGGCAAAATCAGGGTTCAAAACTGGGTGTCGCACCACACAGCTAAATGTTCTTTATTGCCACTGACTGGGCTCAGTCCTGAAACTGAACCTAGACAAATGGATGCCTAAATTTTGAAACCCTACTTTGTTATGGGACACAATATAATTTCTGCTTAAAAAAGGAGCAATTTCCCATTTGAGACAAATGTCTTCATAATTTTCCTTCCTCCCCACACATCTTTATTTTAGTCTAAATGTCACATATCATTAGTCTAAATGTCCCACACTGACAGCTTCCCCCTTGGTGTGCTCTGCATGACTGAGGGGTAGGAAAAAAAATCTAATGATTAAAGCTGATTTTAAAGATATGCTGTTTTTAACACCTTTTTGCCTTGTGGCATTGACCTTAAGCTGAAGGAATGTCAGTCACAGACCATCATGCTGCAAGTGGCAAAAGCCTCTGTCCTTCTGAGAGTTTTGGATCAGCAAGATCCAGTTCAGAAAGGCTGAGTTGGGATTTCTTATACTGGGCAGTGTCTTTTCAGCCACAGCTGAAAACCCAACACAGGATCTTCTATCCTGGCAAGGATTGGTCTTATCAGATGGTACAGCAAGAAATTAATTTGATTTAACACACCATTTTGGTAATTGCTGAGAAGATTATATGGGAACTTGGGAAAAAAATACAAAACACAAACAATACCCCTAAATCCAAAATACATCTCTCCCCATGAATAGATTTTGTTCTACAATGAGATGACTTTCTGAGGTAAGCAAGAGCATCCTTGAGGAGGTTAATTTTAAAAGGGGTTCTCCCATCTGTAGTTGATTAGTGGGGATTTTCTGGAGTTCACCCTGAGCTTGACTGCACAGAGATCATTGAGGTATTTCTACATCAGGTGTCAGAAAAATATCTGCTTGTTCTCTGTCATCATCTGTTTACAGCTATCAAATCATATTCCTTTTGCAGAAAATTATTAGTAGCAACACCAAACTCTTCATAACAGCAGGGGCAATAAAAAATACTCTTTTCTCCTTAGAAAAAGTGTGAAATCATCTGTGTCACTTTAGTATGATAAGCACAGGAAGCACATTTCATTGCCAAAGAAACCTAAATGTTATTGGAATAATGGAACTGGAAATGGAATGCTAATAGAAGGCCGTTGTTAGTGCTAGTTTGAGGTAATTTAACTCTGTTGTGGCACTATTTAACAACTTTGTGACTGATTAATGCAAAACAATGACATGGATCTAAACCTGGATTGACTGATAACACTCATTTGCACAGGAGAATGAAATAAAAACTATTACCTTGTGCATAATGCTGAACCTGCAATTTAGAAACACACACATGCTTGGAAAATACCAACACATCTACATATAAAAGCCTGATTTAGTGAATCTATAGCATTGAGTTTAGCTGCAATAAACTCACTATTACACAACAATTTATGACATTTATTTAAGTACAGTCAAGGGCATAAATATAAAATTGAAAGCTCTAGGATAGGATGAAGTTTTACAGAAAAATAAGGACACGAGGAATCCCAAAAGATCATAAAAGACATAAGATGTATTGGTTTGCCATCTACTTCTAATAGGTTTTTGACAGGAAAAATAAATTTACTGAAGTCAAAATAGTTCTCATCTACCTGTTTTTCCTCTCCTTACTGAATACTAGAGTTCTTGGTATTACACACAAAAAAAAGAACACAGGGTTTTTTTTAGGGGGAAAAGATTTAAAAAAGCATTCAAACCCCCATATTTGCTGGCTAATAAAATAAAAACTGCTATATCGCCTGCACGAACCCAGCCATGTGCTGTTTGGAGATCATGCATGGCATGTGTGATACTTAAACATCTTCCTTTTCTGAAATCTCTCACCCACATGACACATAAAATAATGAAAATATTGCAAATTAAAGAATTTCAAAATTTCATTAGATTGTAATTTCATTAAATGTTCATTGCTTCTCCTCCTGTCCCTGAACAGACAGAATTAAGTTAAATTGGTGGGAATGAATTCTTCCCTTAAAAAAAAGTATTATTAGACTTCAGGAAGAAACAATGTCTAACCCACATGAAACAAACTGAGGAATATGCATTACACACTTACTGCCACTTCTGGTCCATAAAATGGGAATCCACTTTGTGCTCCTGAGCTAATGAAAGTGGGGAGGACTTTGGAGTCATTACATTTTCTACCCTTATTACTTAATAGACTTCCCACATATCCATTGCAGGTAGGAACATTTCAGGTCTAATCTCCTCTCTGGGATTATGTATTTCTTCATTACATCTCTAAAGCCCTTCTGTGCTATTATTCTGTTAATGTTAATGCACAATGAACATTCAACTCTGTGTCTTTTTGCCAAATGCCCTCCCCCTCCTCTTTCCAATAATTCATTAAACTCACCTCTTCCAGGAATCATTCCTACTTTGTTTTTTTTTCTAATCATTAATCTCTTCATGCTTTTCACTACTCTAAATCTTGTTCAAATCCCCATTCCCTTCCTATCATTAGGTGAAGTTGACTTCTTCTTGTAGCTTTGATTAAGGATAAAATGCAAATCCTTCACCATGTGGAGTTCTTATTTAAACAACCAAGAGGGAAAATAAGAGGAATTTTTTCTCATAACTAGCAAAGTGAAAATATTTTGTTAGAGGAGTTCAGGTACCCAGATGGGCCCAAACATGGCCTCAAGGGTGAAATATTTCTGATAGAAGATTTATTATCTATCGAACTATGAATGACTGGGCATTGCAACCTCTTCAAGAATCCCTTAGAAGAGCCTTGACTAGAACAATAAATTGCTTATTTCCTTGTTACATGCACAGGGTTTTCCATGTATGTGCCTGTAATTGCAATCAAAATCTCATTACAAGTCAAAATTTAGGTACAAGCCAAACGGTACAATTTTAATGTATGCAACTTAAAACTTCATTTTAGTCCCATTAATATTTAAACTGCCTAAAAAAAAGTCATCACCTTTCATTTGTGGTTCAATTGCAATCTTTTATAGAAGCTTTTTGTGGACTTAAATCAGACAGAATTCCATTGGAGACTGAAATTTTGATTTATTTTGCACAGATAGGTGAACCTCTGATATCTAGGACACAGATTCCCAAGCATATATGAGAGCTACAGAAACCAGAGTGAACTGGAATAAGAAAGTCCTTAAATAAAAGGTTGAATATACTGGCCACTTATTGAGAAGAGGCAGGGAAAATGGGAAAAATTACACTAATATATGTCAAATTCCATGACTGTAAAATGACAAATACCACTGATTTTTAACCCAGACTAGGAATTCATGTCACCCCTTCTCACTGAAAACCAAAGTTATTTCTTACACAGCTTTGCTTCCTCCTTCCTGCTGCTTTCATTTGAATAATCTTGTTCACCTGCAGCCCTCTCCTCTTCCTCTTTTAATCTCCTCCAACCAGGGAATTATCCCTCTCTCCACCTCTGGTGATTTAATCACCCTGAAGTTCAACAACAAGATTAGTGTTTGCATGTTTGATGGGGTTTATGCTGTATTAGTGAGAAATTTCGGTCCAAATGCTGGGTTTTTTATCACACCTCAGTCTGTCTCACAGGAACATCTTCAGTTTTAATGGCAATGCATTGTAAGCTCTTCCCATACCTCAAGTACATCCAACAATAATTACTAAATAGCTGTCAGTGCTGAGTTAGGAAGATAGCACATTGTTGCAAACAGCTTCATATTTTACAAGTTTCCATTTTAGAAACTCCTTAAGTTCTCTTAACATTTTATACCATATGGAAAACATTTACCCTAATTCATTTCTTGCATTTTTCCTTCTAGAAGTTCCTACTTTGTATTTTCCCACAGATAATCAGGAACATATGGATTTAGTGATGTCCCCAAGCTGTCAGAACCAAACTGAAATTACAGCTGTGTTTCTTACAGTGCCTCAGGTTCCATTTTCTCCTATGCCTGGTCTTGCCTGGTCTTAAATTTTAGCCTGCTAAGAAAGAGAAAACTACTGTGTTTGTGACCCCAGAACCTGGATTGGTGACCCCATCTTTGGCAAATTCCTCAACTGCTGGATAATGCAAAGCTGAAGTATGAACATGGTAAAGTTTGGAAGCCTCTTTTGCCACTGGAGCACCTTTAGTGCCTCTGTAGAGAGATCTTGGTGGGGTTCCTTCAATCCCAGCTCTGCCCTGACTGATCCCTCAGGCTGCTCCACAGCAGGGCTGGGAGCTGCTCCTGAGCTCAATGGAGACACCCAAGAACCTCCCAGGTGTGGTTTGGCTCGTCTCAAATAGCTCCAAACAATGAAATTTGGTGTGAAACACTAAACTCCACATGGGAAGTATTTAATAAATCCTTCAGAGGGTCCTGGAATCTGATGTCCAGAGAGGTTGTGGCTGCGCCACCCCTGGAAGTTTCTATGGACAGGCTGGATGAGGCTTGGAGCAACCTGGAATAGTGGAAGAGGTCCTTGTCCATGGCAAGACGTGGTGTGAGATTTTTCAAGGTTTAAAGGTGCTGGAGAGAAACATACAGAGGTATTAATAATTTTAAGCTCTTGTAACATGTTTTGGGAAGGACACTGGACAGTGATAGTGATCCAGGTAGAAATCTTGTGAAATACTGCAAACAGCACTCCATTCCCATTTCATTGTCTTGGGGAATATCCATACAGGGTTTTCTGAGACATTTTCAGTGTCTGGGCCTCATCAAATTCAGGGCCAGGACACCAGCAAGGGTTGGACAACAAAAATCACAGAATCTCTAGGGGTGGAAAAGACTTCTAAGATCACCAAGCCCAACCATCCACCCAGAACCAGCACCATGTTCGCCACTAATCTATGTCCTCAAGTGCCATATCCACAAGTTTTTGAACACTTCCAGGGATAGTGACTTCACTATGTCCCTAGGCAGGCTGTTCCAGTGCTTTACAACCCTTCCCATAAAGATATTTTTCCTGATATCCAATCCAAACTTCCTCTTGTGCACCTTGAGGCCACTTCTTCTTATCCTGTTATTTTATACAAAGCAGTTGGATGTGAATGCCCTGGGTCCACCATGCTGGTCCTAACTGGGCTGGAGGAGCAGAGCCTATACTGGTGCATGAGCTGTGTGAACACTGGTAAATAAAAACCCTTGAACAGAAATTGTTCTGCACCTGCAGTAACCCATCTTGCCTCACATGGTGAACAGAAACCCTTGAACAGAAATGGTTCTGCACTTGCAGTAACCCCTTCCTCCTCACAAACTTCACATGAGTTGTTCTTGCAGCTGTTAGCACCAGAACAAAAATATGAGCCTTTATTTAAACAGTGGTGAGCCTCATAGTTAAGGAGAAGGAAAATTAAAACCATGTGTGAAAGTTAAAAGGACTAAATAGGTGTGTAGAGAAGCTAAAAGTTCCAATCAGTATGTAAATCTCTTCTAGCAGGCTCAAGGAAGCACTGCTGGGAAGCAGAATGAGAGTCAATGTGTTTATGGTAAACTTTATCTTGACCATCTGCCATCACTAATCAGATGCAATTGGCACTTTTAGTTTGGAGGGAAACATACCCAGGACCTGCAATCCCTCCTGGAGAGCAAGGATCTAAAAGTTTATCTGCACAAAACACTTCATTTGAATTTGTTTACCTTGAAGGAAAACAAGATTAAGGATGAAGCATATGCTCCAACAAACCAGTGAATTAGTTTGAGGTGATAACTGTGGAAACAAACTCCAGGGGTAAAAATAAACCAGTGAAATAAATTCAGTTTATGTTCAATAAGCAGGTTATTTCCTAACTGAAATATTGTGACAGCTGCTGGAGGGAGTCCAGAGGAGGCACCAAGATGTTCAAAGGGATGGAGCAGCTCTGCTGGGAGGAAAGACTGGTAGAACTGGGGTTGTTCCACTGGAGAAGCTTTGGTTTGACCTCATTGTGGCCTTCCAGTGCCTGAAGGAGACAACAGGGACCATGGAAAGAGACTGTTTATGAGGGCAGGAATAACAGGATTAGGGGGAATAGTGGATTCCCAATGCCACAGGGCAGGGTTAGATGGGATATTGGGAAGGAATTGTTCCCTATTAGGGTGGGCAGGCCCTGGCACAGGGTGCCCAGAGAAGCTGTGGCTGCCCCTGGATCCCTGGCAGTGTCCAAGGCCAGGCTGATGGGGCTTGGAGCAACCTGGGACAGTGGAGGGTGTCCCTGCCCAAGACAGGAGGTGAAACAAGATGGGATTTAGGATTGTTGTTTTTAAAATTCAGATCTGCATATTGATGACCAAAAAATTATTTATGAAAGAAAAGGAATAGGAGGTAGTAAACAACGAGGATTGACAGGTTTTGATTGTATTTAATTTTGTTTTGACATAGCTGGAATGCACAAAAGATTTTAAATGTCTAGTGTGTGCAAGAACAAATTCCATTAATAGAACACCAAGAAGAGAGAAAAATAACAGGCAAGACTTTAATCTAAATGAAGACATTTATTTTATTTTGTTATTTTACTTACATTGTTTTTAGCACGGTCCATGAAAGATTATATTCCAGCCTGCACCTACTTTGCACATAAGAGAATTCCCTTGTCTGAACTCAATACTTTGCCAGGCAAACATGAACAAACAGATCTTTTTGAATGTTATGGAAGTGTGGGCAAACAATTCCTAAAGAATTATTGCCAAGTCACTTTGCTGCCAAATGTTAATCTCAGCCAAAGAGATGTGATTAAGAAAAGGCAATTAAAAAATCGAGCAGTGTGTGTTAATAGGAAATATTATGAATATAATAGGAAATATACAGCTGTGAAAAACTGGTGAAGCTTTTTATGTGTTATATTTTTAGGGGGAAAATAAAAATCCCAGGAAAATGTGCCACCTTTTCCTAAACAACTGTGGGGAGTGTGCTGGCAGGGCTTTCAAGATCAATAATATAATTGTATATCCAGAGCAAGATTCTTGTGCAATGGCTGTTAAGAAGAGAGAGGTGAAACAATAGGTTTCATTCATCTATCAGGGGCAGTATCTCCTTAAAAAATACAGGGAGGGAGCCAAAACCACCAGGACCAACCTGGTCCTCCCCCAGCAGGATGAAGGAGCTGCCACCAGAGCCTGGACCCTCAGCCCTGGAGCTCTGTGGTCCCTCCACTGGCAGCAGCTTCTGCAGGACCCAGGGTAGGGAAAGAGATTTAAAGATGTACCAAAAGTAGGGAATCTCCAGCTTCCTCACCTCTTCACAGAGAGCAGCAGGCACAAGTTTCTCAAGGATTTCTCCTAGGGAAAGGCAGTAAGATGCTCAGACAAGCTCAGAGAAAACAATTCTTACTTCTACTCGCTGCTCCTGTTGTTTGGCAGATGTGGAATGTGTTATGGAGATTGTTTACTCAAACTGATTTGTTAACTGGATTCTGCTGAGGGTTGTTTGGATTAATTGGCCAATTGGGTCAAAGACAGCCACAGGTTTTTCTTTAGTATTCTTTAGTATAGTATCTCTTTAGTATGTAATTTAGTATAGTATTAGTGCAATATACTATAGCTTAATAAAGCATTTGTTCAACCTCCTGAATCATGGAATCAGAGCACATTATTCCCTGGCTGGGGGATCACCTGTTTCTGCCATATCCCACACCTCAGGAGTTTCCATTTTTCCACTGTCCCCTTTGTTTGCTCCTCCTTAAGAACACCTGTTTAGGTTCTTGGCCCTGCTGTGGTTCTGCAAAGACCCTGCTGATGATTCCCCCCACAATTAGCTTTTCCCACAAAACTCCCTGCAGAAGAAGCCTGGAAACTCTGCACCAAACCCTTCTGCTCTATGTGCTGCTCCCAGACTTAATAATCAGACTTAATGATCTTCCTAAAATATTGCATGTGAGATGCCTGTGACATTAATCAATGTTTAACAAAGGCAGGAGTGCTGCTTGCTGAATATAAATACTTGCACAGAAAGATTTAGCATTTGTTTAGTGAGCTTAATTAAAAAGCTCTACTTGATGTGAGCAGTGCCCTTTGGAGGATCTAAACTCCTTGATGAAGAAATAAACTGTTTTCCCTCACTTAGAGCTTTCTTTTCTTCCTAAATGATGAGTGGTTTCGAAGATCAGAAGATAAATTCTCATCTGCTATCTTAATTTAAAAGCTATTTTAACATTCTGATAAGCCCAGGACTTTTGGAAGGCTTCATTTTGTTTGCCTCAGTTGTCGATGAACAAACCTAAGGTAATTAACTGAAGTTAGATATCTCAGAAACATCCATAGTCTTGGCATTTAGCACAGGAATGGGAAAATCTAGGTGGGAAACCCCCCAACCACTAATGATTAAACTGATTTATCACCTGTTTAATGAAACTAGCTAATTCCAGTGAAGGTCAAGGCTGAGACATTGTGCTGCATTTATTCTCCTAAAAATATACAAATGGAAATCATGATCAATAATCAAAAGATGTGAAATTAAACTCCTCAGATAAAGGAGAATTCAATAATATTTTTTCCACGTCTGCAGCCAAGGCAGATCCTGAACTGCTCTGAACAAAACTCAATTGATTACACTGAGCCAAAAGTTTCTGAGTCTTTCTGACATTGCAGCTTCTAGTGTTATAAAATGTACAGAAATAAATACATAACCTACACAGTTCTATACCAAGCCTGGGGAAGGCATAAAAAGAAAAAAAAAAAAAGAAAGAAAAATTAATTTCATGTCATGTGGCTGAATTTTCCCAAGTTTTAGTTGTCTGCCTATTTTATTCTGTGAATAAAATTAGAGGTTATTGATGACCAGGATTAAAGGGAACAATGTACTTAGCATGAAACAGAAAACAAAACATCAAAGACAAAAAACCAAAAATCCAAAAGTCACTGGTAGTGAAAAAAAATCCCAAAGCTATGTATGTGATAAACAAGAAAATAAAACATAGAAAGATTTATATCAGCCAAGGGTTTTCCCTTGACTTCATACAAACAGACATGACTCTAGGTCCTACATCCTAATAATATTTCAAAAATTCTCTTTGGAGACGCTGATGCTTCTCTAAGGTGAAAGAAAGTAAAAACTCTGACACTGTAAATTTTACAGACTTAAAATTGCAAAAGAATTTAGGCTTTTAAAATGTTCTAAATATTGACCTGGATATTAATAGACTATCATAATAAAATAATAATATATTACTGCAGTAAAATCAATCCATCAATATCTATATAAATACCTTATATTTCAAAATTATGGAGAGAACATTTGATTTATCAGAGCTTGCCTTTTCTCCCAGTGTTGGGTAATTGCTTATACATTTTTAAATTATGGAGTCTTTCTATAAGAAAAAAACCCAACAAGTAAACCTTTGAATTCTCAGATTTTCCTGGAATGGAAAATTATTTTAATCTGAGCTTAATTGGTTTTCTTTTAGCTGGTGCTGCCAGCAGCATTTGGGGCTTACTTCTTTTCATTAGTAAAAGGGATTTCTGACAACCAGGTTTTTGGCATGAGTCCATTCAATTAAAAATTATTCAGAAAATTCCTATTTACCTTAGCAGAATTATAAAATAATACTGGATAGTTCTTCTGTGGAAATGCAAAGACCTTGTCAAAGTCCTTGTTATTCCATCATTTACCTCTATGGAGTTGACTACCAACCCAAAAGGATTTCATGACCCAGTGGTCCCATTCAAGTTTTGCTTAATGTGAACTCGTGAAAGTCAAGCTCAGGGACTAAAACCTTGAGTCAAAGCCAGCAGAAGACACAACAATTCCCACTTCCATTGTGGATCTGGGAAAAGCTTCCTATAAATCCCTAGTGATGGGTGAGAGTCTTAAGATTTCAAGCTTAAACCAGTTTTTATCAAAGAAAACACTAGAAAACTGTGAGCATGTCGGAGGCTTCATTTTCTGAACAGATGTGTCCTGGCAGCTACAAAATCCCTGAGATTCCTTTTTCCAAAGAATTTCTATGGGATGCCCACTTTAAATAAAATGGAGCCATCATTTCTATAATTTTTGCCTCTGTAAAGATGGGGCCTGGGTAAATTTCTTCAGGAATTTCATCCAAGTTTATACTGGAATCTGAAGCAAGAACTATAATTTTCCATCAATATTTTTGTCCCTTAAGCAGAGTCCTTCCCTAAGAATTATTTCAGATGATAGAGATTATTGTGGAAACATTCAAATTAATGAAAATCAAGAATGATTTCCACTTTTACTGAATACAGCAGAAGTATCTTTCATTTTTCCTCTTTTTCCCTGCTCTTGATAAAATAACTTACCTCTTACAGCATGCTCAGACTAATTTCTGTACTTTATTATCAGGGTTCATCTTGCTAATGAATGTTTTTTCCTTCTAAGATTCCTGAGCAAAAGGCTGGATAGAAAGGGTTGGATATATTCCCTTGGTGCTATCTTTATCCCAATGTTGTACTGAAGGATGAGAAATTTCAAACACAGACAAATTAACTCTTCCTGTCACCTTAAAGACAACCATAAAGAGACTGGTCAAGCTTGGATTTATATTGGATTAACAATGATGAAGAAAACTGCAGGCAGCTCTAACCCTCTACAGTCCCAGCTGCAGTCAGAAAAGATTTTCCTGACTAAAGCAGAACATTTCAGTCCATTGTTGTTGGGGGAAAAAAATAATTATTAAGCATCTTGCAGGTTTTGGCTGCAGATTTTGGGATGGGAGGGAGCTCATGGTGGAGTCCTGGGAGTCAACACCTCAGGTCAAATACAGCATGTGGCACTTGGAGTTTGTGTTTATGTGCTTGGTCTCACAGCTAACAAATACCAATTTATCCTTATCTTATTCCAGTGGATCTCAAATGTCACCCAGCATGACAATATCTTCCTTCTCTCATCATAGCAAGAGATCTGTAAAAATCCATGGACTCTAGCCCACCCACAGAACACAGATGTTCACTCCTTCTTGTGGCCAGATCCCAGGCAGCCTCTGCAGTGAAAATCCTAACACAGCCCTCGTTCCCAAAATAGCACCAACAATTTTTATTTTGTGTTACAAGTTACATTTTTATGCCTTCTTCCCCATCTGCTCTCTAATAATTTGCTTACTGCTCTCCATTCCTGTATCAAAAGAAATAAATTTTTATCTCTTTTTTTTTTTTATCTGCTGCTTTGTTAGTTTGGTTTGGGAGCGTTTTTATGTATGGCTTTTTATTTTTTTCCTGCAATATTCTAATATTCCACAATTTCCCCCCAGTTCTTTGCTAAAGAAGCCAATATTATTGATCCCTCTCTGTGGACATCAATCAATATATTGAAATAATGTGGAAGGAGGGATTGGAATCAGATTATATTTCAGGTCCCTTCCAACCCAAACCATTCAATGATTCTATACATACAGAAGAAATTCCTCCCTGTGAGGGTGGGCAGGCCTGGCACAGGGCGCCCAGAGAAGCTGTGGCTGCCCCTGGATCCCTGGAGTGTCCAAGGCCAGGTTGGACAGGGCTTCGAGCAACCTGGGATAGTGAGAAGTGTCCTCACAGGGAACAATTTGTTCCCAAAATCCCATCTAACCCTGCCCTCCTCCACTGGAGTATTCACCATTATTTCCTCTTGCTATTTCCCAGTTTTAACTGGAGCTATAGGAACATTAAAACCATTTTTGAAATTGTATTCCAACATCCAATAGCTCATCTCTGGAGTTTTTTCATTTGCCTCCTCAACCATGTGAGTTCTCCTGTGGTTTACTCTGCATCCTAAGGGGTAAAATCAAGGAATTGTTAAATTTGGTGGAAGAAAACTTTTCCCCAATGAGCCCAGTATTTTCACCTCATAACTCTTGATTATAAACTTGGTGTTGCATACATCATGTATGCAATTGCCTCTGCATTTTTCAGTGGGCCTTCTATCCTGATTTTCTAGGGGAATTCTCTGGTGAATGTCTATGTAATTGTAAATGAATCCTCTTTGCCTTCTCTGGCTCAGGAAAAGGTCTTTACACTTGGGTTCTTTGTTTCCCAGCTGCTGTGGGAACAGATCTTTTATCATATTTTATTTATCTGATGCATCCAGATGGAGTTCTGTGATCATGAAGGCATTTGAGAATGATTTGTAACCCAATCAAATATTAAAGAAATTAAAGCTCATTTTTTTTCAGGGAATTTGCAGAAGGTGCTTCCTTTTTGAGGCTGCTTTTGCTGCTCTGCAGCCCAGCTGGAGCTGGAAAATGGTACAAGCCATAGCAGGAAATGTCATCTCTATGGAAACTTCCAAACCCAATGGAGGATGATGGGATCAAGTTTACAGAATGATCAATATTTTATCCTGAGCTCAATTCTAAGTGAGGCAGGATAAACTAACTCCTGATTGGACAAGGGATGCTGAATTCCAGATAGAGATGGAAACTCCTGAAGTGGACTCAACTGAGGGGTGGAGTGGAGTGTCTGGGGCTGAATCCTCATGTGAAAGAGGGACTGCAACAAAGACAAACTGCACTGGGATATCTGGCAGGAGGAAAAAGGAGCAGCATCACCTCTGGACAGGTTTAGAAATTCACAGGGTACAAGAACAGTTTGTTTTCTCTGTTGGCTTGAGTGTCTAAACAACACAGGATTGTGTTTTTCCCTCATCCAGTTAGAAAACAAAGCTCTATCATTTTTAGATGTTTAAAACATATCTGCCAGATTCAAAGCCAAAGATTTGTTTAAGAGAATAACATAAAGAATTCCTATGTACTTCAGAGCCTTTTTTCTCTTTTCAGCCCTTTGGCAGAGACCACAATCTCTCTTAAGTGAAACCTATTATCTCGAAAACCACGGCAATAGACTTTGATTGGGTTATTGCATATCACAAAGAGGTTAAAGAAAAGAGATTGAAGCTCTTCAGTGAAGTGACTGCCAGAACCTGGGCTAGCTCTTACAACTCCAGTGCCACACCAAGAGTGGGGAACTGCCTTGGTACAAGGATTTACCAGAGGCAGAACCTTTAGAGCTGCTTGCTCTAAGGTGCCGGACACAAGGCATGACAGAGCCCAGGCAGAAGAGAAAGGAGGAGGCTCTCCATCTTGAGGTTCCACAAGGAAAAGTTACCACCTTGAGGTTCCACAAGGAAAAGTTTATTCCAGCAGAAGGGAGCAGGACAAAAAACACCTGGCTGTATTGTCCTGGGGGTTTTGTACAGAAACAAGTCAGGGGATGGATAGAAACAGCAAACCAATAGGGAATCGTCAGGGGATGAGTGAGGGGATTCCATCAACTGTCTGGGGCCATTTGGGATAGGAGGGTGGAGATGATGGCTCACATGGGCTAATGCGAGTAGGGGAATTCCAAAGGGGTGTTGCAGACAGGGATTGACCTGAGGTTAAAGTGTCAGGGAAGGTTCGGGAATCAAGGGCCGGATTGCCCTGACAGGCAGGGAAAGAGCTGGAACAAGAGGTGGGGAATGACATGAGGGACAGCTTTGAGAAAGGGCAAAATTCAGAGGTTAAACCAGCTTGGGGAGAACATGGGGTACATGTTCTCCCCAACATATACAGAATGAACAACAGAATATCTGATGAATGAACGACTTACCAAGGATTCAATAAAATAAATTCAAACCGCAACACTTCAGTAAACATATATTTAAAAAAAATACATAACGAGGTTGAACGTCCTGAGGATGGCTTGTTTTTCAAGGAAACTTGGGGAGCACCTAATGTGAATTCTATTTTAAAATGCTCTCTAAGGTTGGAAAGTTTGACTGTTGCTGAACGTTAAATTAATTAACAAATAATGACAACTCTTACAAAAGGTCCTTCATTGAGCAATGGATCTTGATTTAATTAACTTGTCAATAGGAACAGCTGGAGCTGTGCCAGGGCAGGATCAGGCTGGAGCTCAGGGAAAGGTTCTTCCCCAGAGGGTGCTGGGCACTGCCCAGGCTCCCCAGGGAATGGGCACAGCCCCAAGGCTGCCAGAGCTCCAGGCGGGTTTGGACAATGCTGCCAGGGATGCACAGGGTGGGATTGTCGGGGTGTCTGGGCAGGGGTTGGACTGGAAGATCCTTGGAAGTCCTTTCCCACTCAGGAAACACACAAGACATAACATTTTCCAGTCTTATTTTTAATTCTTCTGTGTCCAGAGCATAATGGACATATCAACCTTTACTCAATATAGAGCCAAAACTTTGAGTCCTGAAAGCCTTAGAAACATCAGCTTCTTAAATTAGCATTGTCAATGCAGTTCTGTCAAGACAGATTTAAAAAAAAAAACATACTCAAATGATAAGGATTTAAATTTTGTTGCTATGTAACCACTTTGCTCTCCTTATTAGAAAATTTGGGATATTGCCAAGCTATTCTTGCACTGATGAAAAAAGTGTAGCTGCTAATCTGAGTGGTCCTTTTTCTGATTTCTAAAGAAAGCAATAATTAAATATAAGCAAAAACTGTAAGAAAATCAAGGAAAAGAGACCTTTAGACTTTCAAAAAAGAAGAATAAAACTTGAGGAGATGAACTGAAGTTCTGTAAACACAGTGGAAGTCAGACCTGTTTGCAAATAGGTCCAGGTTTACAAGTCTTGTACTATATTCAAACATACAATATGGTTCTCTATGCAACCTTTAACAGAAAAGGAAATACAGGAGGAATTTTTTTATGCCCTTTATTCTAACAAACATATATTTTGCATAATTCTCTAAAAAATTCTAGTGTTTAGACGAGGAAAAAATATTAATAATAATTAAATATGTACACAGGATTTAATGATTTTAAGTAATCAGCTCCAAAGTTTACAACAAAAATCAAGTTTTTTCTTCTTACCTGAGGTACAAGTTTCTTAGTCTAGCCTTTTTTTTTGTTGTAGGGGTCTAAAACTGATAAATTTAATTATTTTTTTACTGAAGAAATCACAAACCACTTCCAAGAGGAGGACTTTAAAGCTTTAGCTATGGTTACCAAAAAAAAAAAAAAGGGTGAAGGTTTCCATTTATCCTGTTGCCTTCAGCACTCAGTACTTCTCCTGAATCCTGACTTCTCAGACCTATCACCCTCTCCAGGAGCATATAAAAATAGTGTGGTGCTACTCTTTAATGCTGTTCACTACTCAACCCAAAGAAGTTTTGTTTTGCTATTTATTTCCAGCAGAAGAAAAAGTGATGTTATAGATTTATTCTTTTTATGTGCTCTTTACAGCACTACAGCTGCACCACTAAAGCACTGCCTTCTCCCTCTCCCCACAACGCCAGGCCCCAGTAGGATTGGTTATTAACTCTAAATGAGCACTGCAGGACTGCCTTAAAAAGATTTCTGCTCTTGAATGTTGAGATGGAATGAAAATGGAGTGCTCCTGGGTGCCAAGAATTCCCACACAGCTGTGCTGCGACCAGAGCAATGAGCAAATTAGCCAGGAAGGTTTATGGGGGGTGCTACGGCTCCATTTTGGCTTCAGTTCCCACAGTGACTATTCCCTGAGTCAGTAACGTTACCTGCAATAACCACATTTGCTTTTCATTTGAAGACTGAGATGATGAAAAAACATCCCATTGTAATTTTCACTCCAAATCACATATTTGTCCCTAGTAAAGTTGAAGGGAAGTGAGCAAAAGCCCATAAACTTTGAAACTCATTTCATGCCTGCTGAAAAATTGATAGATAATCTTGTAGCTTTGAAATCAGTATAGAGCACACTTGGTGTTTATTGCATGACCTGAAATTAAATTCATTTTTGAAAGTTTTATGACAAAAAATTATGCACTGCTATTTACAACACAATTGCTAAGAATTCCAGGGAATAACAGATTGCCATTCCCCAAGATTTTCTGCAAAGGCAGTGGCAGCAGCAGAGCTCAGCATGGGGCACAGCATCCCTGCAGCCTGTGTGCAAGAACAGGGATGGAAATCAGAGCTGCAGCTCCCACACAATGCAAATGCCTCATGTTCTCCTGGCAGGATCTGCAAATCCACATGGCCCTGGGTGTGCACTTCAGCCTTGCTCACAAACCACCTGGTCCTCAGTCTTTGTTTATGATGTTTCTTCCTTTTTGTCCCAAAAAGGACAGACATTTTACTTGGATTATAAGCAAATTACCTCCAAGCTGTACTCCAACAGGCAGAGATCTTAATCTCAATAATATTATTTCAAACGTTAATGGTAGCTAATGGAAGAACCCAATATAATGTGGACATCCACTTGGAAGGACATTGGAGGGATCATGAAACATTTCATTTCATTCAGTCATTTTCTAGTCTTTATCAGATGATAAAAACAAGACAGAGAGTTAATATATCCATACACAATCTAATGAAAGGGACCTAACCAACACAGAAAGAGAACCTGGAGTGTTCTTCAAAAGGAAGGCTTTGACCTTTTCCCAGTACAACTGGAAAGGGTCATTGAAACCAGCACACCCTATTCTTTAACCAAAATATCAGTGGGATTAAAACTTTGTTGATCACAAGTACCCTGAGCAGCTCTCAGCCCTATCTGAGCTCTACCCCAGTGCTATCAGGTCTCACAGCCATGGACAGATGCATGAAAACATTGGATATGACTTAAACTGAAAAGAAATTTTGTGGCTGCATTTTTTTCTTTGCTTCCATGATTTTTTTCTTTATTAGCTACTCTTTTTTGAGAGTATTATATAATTTTATGGTGCAAATATTTTATGGTCTCCTTAGCACTGGCTGCCAATTACAATCACAGAATTATGGGAAAATCCAGGTGATTCTTTCCTCTCCTTGGATAGCAAACCTGGCATCATCTTGTCCCAATCCACATCTTTTCCATTCAGTTCTTAAATTTTATAATTCATGGCGGACAAGTGGAATCAGAGAATCACTGGGAGTGGAAAAGGCCTCCAAGGCCATTGAGTCCAACTTGTGCCCAACTCCCACTTTGTCACCAGCCCAGAGCACTGAGTGCCACATCCAGTCATGCCATGGACATCTCCAGGGTATCCTTGACTGTAGCCTGCATAATCTGATATTTACATTAAACTTTCTCTAGGATATACATTAATGGACTCCACCACCTCGCTGGGCACCCCCTGCCATTGCCTGACTATCCCTTCCAGGAAGAAATCCCCCCTGATGTTCCATCTAAACATCCCCTGGTATCATGAAAGCTGATAACTCAGTAAAAACCAAAACTAGCTTCTGTTGATGGTTGCAAGACCCCATGGAAACATTTCAGTTGAAGTTTTTAGAAAACTCCATTTTGGCATCTCAGTTTCTCTGTGCTCTCAGCATAATACTGGCAATTTCAAACAGGAAAAGGTGATAAAATAATCAATGAAACATGCAGAGTTACTTTCACACATAAAAACTCCAGCCAAACCAACCAAAGCAATGAGTATGTACAATTTAATACTGCAGCTCTGTCCCTGCAGGTGAGGCCAACCACCTCAGCCAGTTCCACATTCCAGGCAGAACAAATGGAGTGAAAAATGGAAAATATAGCACAGAAATCCTGACTTACTAACTGAAAGAGTTTCTTTATGTCTTATTAGACAAAAAAGGGGAGTTTTTTTTCTGAGTGGCTGATTAAATGTCTCTGTCATGGAGAGTGACAGGACTGAAGGAATCTGAGCGCTTCCAATTATTGGAAACTGAGAGAATGTCTTATTAACTGAAAATGGTATCGTTGCTAATTCAAACCTTTCTACCAAATGCTCCTGATTTCTTTCAGCAGGAAGAGGCAAATCCTACAATCAGAGCCTTAAAAAATTTGATGTCAGAGCAATTTTGAGTCAAAAATTCCTCCCAGGTTGAACATATACGCCATTACTTCTATTCATAGTTTTTGTTGCATTTGATTTAGATTTTTTTTTAAAATATCTGCTTTGTAGTTTGTCTATTGAGTACACAAAGAATAAACATTGATTTTTCAAGCTACATTTTTTATGTTCCTTAAAGCAATAAGAGCAGAAAAAGAGTTTAAGTGTGAATATGCATGTTGGTGATGTCTAAAAAACATCCCAACACTGCTCTAATTTTTAGTGACTTCATACCGTCAAGATAAAGCTGGTTAATTGAGATTTCCAAGATCTGAGGGTCAGGTGGTGGATTTGATCAGGAAAAAAATACATTTCAGCCTCTCCTGATCATTGTTTTTCTGGCTGGTAAATTAAAAAATACATCTTCCATCTATATAGTCTCATGATAGAGAAAAGGCATCTGATGAATTCTTATTAATATAGAAAGATTAAGGCGAATTTGGTTTTCTTAGCTGAGGAAGACATGAGCAAAACCAGAGAAAATTGAAAGGAGAGAAAAGAAAATTTTAAAAAGGAAAATACTAAGAAGACAAAATTCAAAGTTTCATTAGATCTTGGTGAATCATAGAAGTAAAATTCTAAGTCAGCAACATGTCTGAGAGAAATTAAGACAGGAGCAAATACTTTCCCCTTCACATTTCATGTAAAGGAGATGTGAGCTGCAAGGTTCACCAGGAAGGGGGATCATCTCTTTGGCGTAGCTGATTGTCTTGGGGATTTTTTTTATCCTATATCATTATTTGGTTTCTTCTGCTTTGTGTCTGGGGGATCACTGCCTTTCCCCTCCCTCCCTCCCTCCC
>JAHXMQ010012336.1:23859415-23872178 GCA_020466415.1 Ammodramus savannarum pratensis | reverse complement strand
ATATATATTATATATATTATATATATTATAGTAAAGAACTTTGATTCCTTTCCCCATATCTTTTTATCTTTTCCTGAAAGCCCCATAATTTCAAGTTATAATAATTCAGAGGGAAGGGGCTCAGACTTTTCCCTTTTCAAAGGAGGTTCCTCCCCTCCTTGGAAGACACATGTCTTTCACACCAAGACGCTGATCCACAAAAACAAACCACAAGTCATCCCTTAAAGACAGCATTTAAATATCTCTTGTGCAAAAGAGCTTTCTCCTCAGCTTTTCCTGAGTTTTATTGCTGAGGAGGAGCAGCAGCTTTTCCCTGTCAGTCGGAACAGATACAGCAGGTAAAACGGATTAATGAGTATGTGACAGGCACACAACACTGTGTGGTGTTGACAAGCATCAGCATTTAGTGCCAGCCTGTCCTCAGATGGAGCAGTTCTGATCTCCACCTCAGATTTATCAATGCAGAAGTGATCTGATCCCTTCCAGGCACAATCATGCAAATGGCATGTGGAAATTGAGTGAGAAAATCCCTGTCTGTCTGTGTGTGCTCCTCCTTCCCATTCTGCTCTCTAGGAACATGTTGCTTGCAAGAGACAGCAGAATTGCTAGGAGCCACAGAAAATGAAAAATTAAAGCTGAAGGTAACAAGGAGAGCAAAACTGGATGTTGCCCACAGGGTTTTTCTTGTGTAACATTGCCCACAGGCCAGTGAGGGCCGGAGACAGTTACTGGAGGATACACAGATGCTTAATGTCATCTGCACCAGTGAAAGACCTCTCTGAGCAGAGTTCAGTTGGAATAATTTATTAGCACCCCAATCAGCATTTTCACCCCAGGCACTCCTAAGCAGCTGCTTGGTATGTAATGAGCACTTAACTGCACAAACACATCTTTCCATCTGCACTCATAAATAAATCTGTGCCACAGGATGCTCAGTGATGGTGCTGTTGCCATAAATCAGAACCTCCTCTTTAGTTTAAGGTAAAACAGAGATTTTCGTTGTCAGAAGTTTTCATCTTTATATTGTTCAATGAGTAAGTCAGTTTGTAGCACTCAAACTGTGTGAAAAACTGAGCAAGCATGAGAATTCTTGCTTGTTACATGTAGCTTTGCTTTATAATCTCAGAAAAGAAAGTAAAATGAGTAGAAGGGATGTGGGGAGGGGCTGTGAGGGTGATGGAGACCAAATTAATTCTTTAACATAGTAATGGAAGGCTCCTCATCAAGAAAAGAAGTGCTGGGGGTGAAACATTCAGTGGTAGGGAGATAAAAAGGGTCAAATACAAAATCTGAGAGCACTAATTTAGCAATATCATTGCAGCACATTTAAATACAATAAGGTGAAACATTTTCTCAGGCTGCACAATGAAACTGGAGAAATACCCATGGAAACACCCCATGGAATGTAAAGCTCCAGAGAGTTTGGAAAAGCTCAGAGCTGGTAGGAGTACCCTTGCTGTTCAGTCAGATGATGCCTCAGCCTGGAGAGCCAGAAGGGTGGACTGGTCCCTTCCCTTCCTGTGTGCTCCTGTCCAAAGCACAGCACTGCATTACAGAGATATTTGTTCTCATTTAACAAAGCTTTTCATGTAGTCTTACTTCACCCATTGAATTCACTTGGCAAATAAGCCCTTTAGTCCCTTCCACTACACAGAGAGCACCAGATAAATGGAAATTGAGTTTTAGCTGAGTTGTCAGTAAATGTGAGATAGATTTATCTTTGTGTGTTTTCAAGAAGTCTTATGACTTCAGGCAATATTTTGGAGGTTATTTAAAAACCGCACATTATGTTTTGTTGTAGTTTTTTCTTTAATCCTCTATTATGGTTGTGTATTTTCATCTTTGTTTTTCCCCTCCCCCTTCCTAAAAACTAGCTATAATGTGCAATAAAATCTTGTGGAATTGTATGGATTGGAAAATATATGAACCAGTTCAGAGAATAAACAAAAATAGAGGGAACAGTTAGTATAACACAGAAAATCTGAGAATAAATAGACCAAGTGCAAAGATCAAAGGGATGGATATGACTGGATCATTCAGGGCTTTTTGAAACCATTAATTTGGTCATAAGGAGGACACTTCTGCTAATAACAGGAATGCTTTTTGGACTGGAAGATAAGACAGCAAAGAGTCATAAACAGCTATGAGCTGTTCACAAAGGCAGTGACAGTATAATATTTAGAGTGGCAAAAAATTCATATGCTAAAAGATAAGTTGTCCAGTTCAGAAATACCCCAGAGTGCCATGAGAAATTGGAAACCTAACTTCTACTGGATTCCAGTAGAATCTGTGGCCTGTGTTAAGAAAAAAGTACATGGTGTGAACTGGAGATATAATACTTGAAAAAAAGGTAAATATGGTGTAAGAAGAACACAAAGACTGTGGTATATAAATATAACAGAGAAAAGAAAGAGAGAGAAACAAAGGGTGAAGATGAGAGTCCAAGGAATGCTATAACTTTGTTTTGGCTAAACATGAGGAAGAAAATTTATCCATTTTTTTGTATTTGAAAGATGAATTATTCCAGTGATACAAGGTGAAGCTGAATTTTCTTACTGAGATAAGGGAACAGCTTTTAAGGATAGATGAAGGTTCTGTGTTCTGAAGAGGCTATGTTCTGAAAATATTGGGAAGAAGCCTTTTCATGGGATTATGAAACACACTTTTAAATTTTCATAGAGGGGTAAACTGAGCTGGCAAACAGAACTTCAAAAGTCCTGATGTGCATAACTGAGGTAGGTCCTGTATCTGTTTTGTGCCAGGAGGAAGGCAGGGATATCAGGGATAGGGAAGAGTGGCCGTGGACACCTTCCGCAATCCCAGGTTTCTCCAAGCCCTGTCCAACCTGGCCTTGGACACTTCAAGGGATCTAGAGCTTCTCTGGGCATCCTGTGCCAGGGCCTGCCCACCCTCACAGGGAACAATTCCTTCCCAATATCCCATCTAACCCTCCACTCTGGCAGGGGGAAGCTATTCTCCCTTCTCCTTTCACTCCAGGCCCTTGTAAATAATCTCCCTCTCTTTATTTTTGGCTCCTTTAGGCACTAGAAGGCCACAATGAGGTCATACAAAACCTTCTCCAGGAGGCTGAGCTGAACAAGCCCAATTCTCCAGTTTACAAGAAGGCCATGAGAGAAGATCCCAGG
Organism: Ammodramus savannarum pratensis; assembly: GCA_020466415.1. NCBI lineage: Eukaryota > Metazoa > Chordata > Aves > Passeriformes > Passerellidae > Ammodramus > Ammodramus savannarum. Next base: position 23,869,032 of record JAHXMQ010012336.1, on the reverse strand, counting down.
GTGCTACAGAGCCAGTGAGTCTAAACTCAGCGCCTGGAAAAAATATGGAGAGTGACACTGGCTGCTATTGAGAGGCCATCCATTGTACAATCAACATGGGCTCCCAAAGGCAGGTCCCACCTAACTGATCTGGTCTCCTCTTGTGATAAGGTCACAGCTCCATGCCTGAAGGAAAGGCACTGTGTGCAGTTTTCCTGGTTCTTAGTAAGGATTTTGACACTGTCCTCACAGCATCCCTCTGGCCAAGTTGTCCAGCTGTGGGATGAGCAGTTCATGATGCATGGAGTGAAGAACTGGTTGAAGGACAGATATCAAAGTATTGAGGAGATTTGGGGCACATCTGGCTGTAGAACCCTGCAGGCACGGGTGGAAGACACAATCTGTGAGAAGTTGTGAGGACTCTTGTTTTGTCTACTTTGGAGAAACTGAGGCTGAGGGGTCACATCATGGATCTGTGGAGCTTCCTTGGGGGGACATGGAGGGGGACATGGCACTCTATTCTCCTGGACCCTGTGCCAGGAGCTGTGGGAATGATGAAAACTGTGTCAGGGGAGATTGAGACTGGATATTAGGAAGTAGCAAAGGGGATTTCCTCTGGGGGTGGGGGATGCCCCAAGCCTGGCAGTGATTGAGGCATTAACACAATGCCCTTAATAATGTATTTTTGATCAACCCTGAAGTGCTCAGGCAGTTGGACAGATAACCTTTGTTGGTTTCTTCCATTTGGAATTATTTTCTTCTATTCAATTTGATTTGATTCCTGTATCTGTCATGTTGTTTATGACTGGCAAGGTACTCCAGGTGACCAGCTTTGCTCAGCTGAGCTATAGGGGTCTAATCCCATTGGAGATATCTTGTCTAGTCCCGAAAACTCTAATTGCAGGGCTTGAACAGAAGAAAAACAAAAGGAAAAACCAGTTTATGAATAGTCTCAGGAAATGCATATTTAATCTGAGTAAATGCTGTCTCCTTTGCTGAAACTGGATAAATAAATTCCGTGGATTACCCAAACACTCTTCAGTTTCCTGTGACACATATTGTTCTATATTTCAAAGAGTTCAAGTTAAAAATGAGTCAACTGAAACATAATATAGACCAAATATACAATGATTTTGCTATTGTAAAAGTACTTTTTAAAATATATTTTGTTGCATAGTTAAAACTACAACAAAACACAGCTGATTACTTTTTCAAAGGTAAACAAAGCAAAGCACTTGGCTTTAAATGACTGCAAGAATACACCATTGACTAATCTTTAACAATATGAAATGTAATTTAAAACTGACATAAATGCAGAGAAAGATGCTTTATAGTGGTATGGGCTTGGCTGTCAATAAGAATACAGCATTCAAAAATATTTTTTTTTTTGAAAACAAATGTTCATAGAAAAATAAATTATGTGAGGTGAGGTTACTTTTATTTACTCTCTTTTAGGTTCCTCCAGATCATTGAAGTGTGTAGCTGACTCTTAACCCAAGAAGGCTGGGTAATAAAGTGTATAGTACATGATAAAACACAGGCACTAAAAGAAGATAATGAGGGTAATTATGTGTTTCAGTGGCCATGGCCTAAATTGGGATCACATAACTTACCAGGAAGTCTTTACTTACAAACTCACACAGGTTCTAGGGGTGTGTAGAAGGCCAAGGAGAAAATGCTTGGAAAGCTACAAGCAGTTAAATAATTGGCATTTTCCTAATATACAGAGACAACTGTGGATCATCCCTTATTATGATCTAGAATTATGTACTAAAAATAATAACAATTTCTCAATACATTTTAACCCTCCTCTTCATCTTTCACAGCCCTTTGAGATGGGCACTGGAAGTTTTGCATATTCTTCTGAAAAGAAAGAAGGGCATGAGCTCCTCAGATATTTTATTTTGGTTTTTAAAAACAAAGAATGAAGGAGTACACAGGAATTCCAAATGTGCACACAAACAAGGCTCTTTCACGTTCACACAGGCAGAACAAAAACAACAAAAAAAGAATCCCTGCAGCAACTAATTCTCTGTCCTCTCATGTTGAAACTTAGAAAAAGCAGAGTCAATATCAGAGAAGTCAATTCACAAAGAAATCTCCAACTGTCCAGTGCTGCTCTTTGTTCGTGGAGCTGATCAAAGCCCTTGGATGGAAGAGGGAGCAGGAGCTGTCAGGAAGCAAAGCTCTGTTTCTCTGCTTTAACAGCAATATAAATGAGCATATTCCACTTGTTCTGTCCAACAGCCATCCAGGTTCTCTTGTGTGACCCAGGGAGGCTCCTAAAAACCCACAATGGAAAGTTTTGTGTAGTGATTCCATTTAGGTTGGGCTTCCACTGTTACAACCTACTGGAATTGTACTGCATGGCACAATATAAATAAGCTCTTGTTCCCTTGCTGGACTGTGGTTCAACATGAAGAAGACACATTCACACCTGGCTCTGAAGAGCCTTTGCTTAATCAAAATTTCCTGTAAATAGATATTTCTTGTTTATTTATTTTATTTACAAATAAATAAATGAATAAAAAAATATTTAAGTTTTCCTGTAACTGAAATTCCTGCATTGTGGGAGACTTCTCAGCCATTACAGATTTATTTAAGACCACTCCTGTTTGTAATCTTATGTTTAAAATTCATCTTTTTCTCTGTATATCTTCTCCTTGACTTGCATGGAATCTTCTTTTCTGTTGTTGCTCTGATTTCCCCTCCCAAATCAGAATGAGCAAGCCTTTAGAAGCTTATCACTGAGTAACAAACCACCTGTCAAATTTATACTCATACTTTACATCTATGAATGGGAATATAAATGTAAAATATAAACTTATATTTTACATATTTATATATGTATGCATATATATGTATATATATGTATATATGTGTATATATTTTTATAGATAGGTAGATAGATAGATAGATAGATAGATAGATAGATAGATAGATAGATACACATATTCATAAGGGTCTTGCCTAACACATTTTAACAAATATTATCTCCTTATAAAGAAAAACACAAAAGGAAATATAAGAATGTCCTCAAATTATTCTACCCAGCAAAGCGGCCACAAAATCATTAATATCCACTGCAGGAACTATAAAAGCTGTTGCAATACCTCTGTCCACCAGACTGCCCTTAATTCCTGCATGAAGTTTAGGAAAGAGAGAAAAAAGGAAAAAAAATCATTTGGGACTGTCTTGTTCATGAAGAGTGCTGGAGATGAAAACAAAATAACATTTACACTGAGCTTTTCTTAGATGATGTTAAGCCTAGGCTTAGAATTAATTCTAGACCAGGTTCATCATTTTTTCTACAGTTTTTCACAATTACAGAAACCTTTAAACATTAACAGATGACAGAACCCCAATGAGACATCAGAAACAGGCTTTTAGCTATGCTGCTTGACACAGGCAGCCTGGCCCACGAAAGCAAGAAGCTGGGACAAAATCCCAGCCTCACAGGGACATATGCATGGAACAGCAACTGAGAGAACTCAGCGTTCTTCCAAATAAAACAAAATAAAATAAAATAAAATAAAATAAAATAAAATAAATTTTAAAAATTAAAATGAAATTAAATAGATAGGTATTCTGACTTTGTTTTTCATTTTATTAATTATTACTTTGCATGTCTGTAGCCCAGCATAAGGGCTCAGGGTGAAGGAAAATGTGTTGTACAATCTCCTTGACTTTCCTCTCAAAGCTGAGATCTCAACACCTGATTTAGGTACGTGCATGAATCAGGGACAGAAAAAAAAAAAGAACTTTGCAGTTTGGAATAATTTTTTTTGCTCTTATGGATCCATTTTAAAAAACTTTCACGAACATCTGCCTAAGACATATGAAATGTATTTAATTGTACCAGCTGGGTCCTTTTCAATAAGAAATTGGAGCTAATCAAGTCTGCCATTATCTGCTGAAGATGCCAGAGGCTTCCTTGTTCTTTTATTCTTCCTTCTAAATTGGGAGAGGGTGACTGAATCTCCTTTGTATAATTTTCTGTTGCTGCCAGAATGTTTACAATTTATCCTTAATTAACCACAAAATGATTCTGTAATCAGTGGCAAAGTTCAAAACTGTAATAAGTAGGCTTTTTGTGAGTGTATTTTTAAATTAATTCATTGTGGTTTGTTCTCAAGCCTTCTATGGTTTGCAGAAGTGGAAAAGCTGATAAATTTCAGCATAATCTGGAAGGGATGATGTACCAAATTACAGGGTCAGGGAATCACAGGATGGTTTGGGTTTCCCTGGAATTATTCCAGGCCAGGTTGGACAGGGCTTGGAGCAACATGGGACAGTGGAAGGTGTCCCTGCCCATGGCAGGGGTGGCACTGAATGGCCTTTAAGGTCCCTCCCAACCCCAAACAATTCTGGGGTTCTGTGATATTTCAAAGCATCAAGGACATGTTTCTAAATCCATCAGAAATTCCCTAAATCTGTACACAGATATTTTTAATAGGGAACATTGTGGTCAGTGTTGAGAGCTCTGGCCAAGAGCTGAGCACTGGGAAAAACAGAAAAGATGCACTATAGTGAAAACAGGACATTTTTGACAGATGCCAGGAATTTAAACCTCCTGAACAGCTTTTTTTCGTTCTCTGTATGAAGGTCTCTGGGCAGTGGATTGGTCAGGCTAGGACACAGCACCTGGAATTGGCTGAAAATCATCCAGGTTGCATTAAAACTAAAGTAAGCAATTATCAGATGTCTGTGTCAGTGTGGGTTTATATGAAAAATATTCAACACTGATTTCCTGAGATGTAGTAATATATTTTGGCTGAACTAAACCATGATTGGTGCATTTTTTCTTGTTTTCTGTACTGTCAGAATGTTGAGTTTTATCTTCTTTTTGCCAGGGTTGGGATTAAATGCTCGGGACAGAATTTCTTGTTTGGACTCAGATGTTTATTAGTTCTTATCCATGTTACAGTCTCACAAACCCTGAGTTCTACAGCACTTCACTCTAACAAACTAAAAATGGAGACCTATTTCTCTCTTTACGAGGCCTTTTAAGGATAAAGTGTCCAGTTAAGAAATTACACCTAAATTATTTTTAATTTTAACCCAATAACCAACCACCCATGGTGCTCAGTGTGGACTTTTTTATCCAATTACACAAAACCACCCAAACCCATGGAGAAGAAGGTGAAGAAGAAGGTGAAGAAGAAGGACCAGCCTTCACCCTAAAACCTCCATCTTGCTTTGTACATATTACTATATTCTAAAACCTTAAACTCTAAGCTTTTATGGGATATTACACACTTCTATTCAAACTCCACACCCATAATCCTAGTTCTATACAATTTTGGAAGACTTCTCCATGCCTCATGTCAAATGCGGTTTTCTCTTTGAGGCCAGTGCCTGTCAGCACAGAAAGTCTAAAATTCTCAGCAACCAAGGTTCCAACATCAGAATCCTACAAATCAGTGATTATTCATAGGAGTCTGGGCAAATGCAGAGGATACCAAGCTGAGAGGTGCAGTCTATACAGTAGATGGAAGGGACAACATCCAGAGGGACCCTGACAGGATCCTGGGAAGTGGGTCTGTGCAAATGTAATGAAATTCAAAAGGTCTGGAGGCAAGTCCTGCAGCTGGGCAATGGCAGGGAAGGCTGGGAGATGCCAGGATTTGGAGCAGTTGTGCTGAGAGGGATTGGGGGTTCTGGGGGTGAAAACGTGGCCACAACCCAGCAATAGTTTCAGAATCTCCCTGCCCTGGGCTGAGCCCCCAGAGTGGGCAGCAGGAAATGGGGGATTCTGCCTCTGTGCCCTGCTCAGGTGAGACCCCACCTGCAGTGCTGTCCCAGCCCTCAAGCCCAGCACAGGAAGGATGTGAAGCTGCTAAAGCATGTCCAAAGCAGGCCCACAGAAAATGATCAGAGGGCTGGAATAGCCCTCCACAGGCCTTGAGCATCCTGATCCTGCGATAGATGTCCCTGCCCACAACAGGAGGATTGGATTAGATGAACTTTGAAGCTCCCTTCCAACCCAACCATTTTCGGATTCTGTGATTTTTAACTCCTTTGTTACTTGTGGTACTTTGTGCCATCACTTTTCTACCAAACTGCTGTGATGCTGCCCTTACTGAGCCCTATTTTCTCTCCCAGAACACCAGAGCTCTTTCTTCCCTCACTTACACTAAATTTTATAGTGTCAAAAACACCAGCAAGGAATGTGGAACCACATGCAAGAAGTTTCAGATCTAAGTGTCTTTTTTTTTCTGTCTTGTTTCTATCTTTTTAAATATTTTTTCTCATCAAGTTCTCCACAGCACCCAGCTGGTGTTGCCAGTGGCTTAGAAAACCGGAAATGTCTATGTATTCAAATGGGAATTGACAGGGGTAAATACTGAAGCAATCCAAATACATTCTTGAGACATATGGCATGATCAGCAAGCTTAATAAAAATAAAAGCATATTTTGAAAAAACACCCAAACTAAAAGGACTGGCACATTAATAAAAAGGATAGCCCTTGGCAAGGGCAAGGTGTCTGATGCAACTCAGTAATGATATTCATGGGGTGTTTAATGAACCCTATGTTATTGTCATATAAGGAAAAAAGTACAGAAGTGTTAAATAGAGCTTGGGGCTGTTTTTCAGATTTCTCCAAGCTTCAATTATTAGGAGTCTGGAAGGCTGAGGGGAGGAACAGCTAAAGGAAAAAGAGTTTAAACACTAAATGTAACAGAATCAGGTGCAAAACACCCATAGTCTTGCACTGACAAGATTTGGTTAGTGAACAGCTTGTTTTCTGTGATTGCATTTCTAAAACTTCTCATAAACTATAAGGAATGGAATGTTGGAAAAATAGGATCACACTGGATGACACTTCCCAGATTACTCAGCACCATGACCAGTGCTTGGACGTGGGGAGTGCATGAACAGTGCAGTGACACTCAGAGGACAGTTTTCCATGCCATAGGCAAGCATCTACTCTTTGGAGAATATCCCAAGCTGGAAGGGCCCCCAAGGATCATGGAAGTGCAGCTGCCCTTCCCAGCACACACAAAAGCACAGCTGGCTGGGGCTGTGCTGCTCCTGGTGCTCCCTCACTGCCTGCTCACACCCACAGGTTCCTCAGCCCCTGGAGCTGACTTTGATCCAGTCCAACATCAAATATCTATAAACTGGGCTCCTTTTCATCCAGTCTTCAACTCCAAATTTGAATATTTCCATATTCTGGTTTTCTCCTCCGCCAGTCCAGCCAGCTGGTGCAGTTGGGGGTTTGCTGATGAATCACACACAGAGATTAACAGAGTGTGAACTTTCAAGAAATATTTAAAACTTGGAGTAGTTTTTCATGTGTTGGAGGAGGTTTTCCTGGATCTCAGGAAAAGGCTCTTCCCCAGAGGGTGCTGGGCACTGCCCAGGCTCCCCAGGGAATGGGCACAGCCCCAAGGCTGCCAGAGCTCCAGGAGGGTTTGGACAATGCTGTCAGGGATGCACAGGGTGGGATTGTCAGGGTGTCTGGGCAGGGACAGGGTTGGACTGGATGATCCTAGTGGGTCCCTTGCCACTCAGGAGGTTCTGTTATTCCATGTCATTAACCAGAAATTCTCCCAAAGCAGATGTCCCTCCACATACCCTTGCATCCACATCTCCTTAGACAAGCACATCTATGTGCTGACAACTTCCAATTCCTTCAGCAGGAGCATCCTCCCTCCGCAGGCTCATCATATTTAATATATTACACCTGCTATTCATGAATATTTTACTGTGTAGTAAACATTGGGAAGAAGAAAGCCCAGAGGAAACCTCTCCCAACCTGCAACTGCAAAAATTGCCAGCTTTGCCTTGCTGCTGTGCCCTTATAGCTGGAACTCCATCCTGGAGTTAATAAGGGGGTAAAATGTGCAATTATCTCTAAACTTTTCTGTCCAGGTTACCAGCATATATATTGTGTGTGCTGGTGAGGTTCTTTTAAAGAAAAAAAATATACATATAATTTGAATTCTCTACAAATAAAATGCCACATTGTTGGGTAATAAAAAAAGGCTGCAAGGCCATTGAATTGAGCAGAGAGGTGTTGACTCATGAGAACATGAGGACTCTGCTTTCCATTTTTTATACTGAAATAATGTTCAGAGGTCTGTTATAACAGATTATTTTCCATGATATTCCTCTGTGCTGTGCCTTGGGGGGAGCTATCCAAATATGACTGTCTACTGTGGTTAATCTCCAGCCACTCTGTGCCTTAATCCTATTATTTTTCTACATGTTTTTCCCATTCATCCCATGATTTTGCATAAAGCACATTTGTCAGTTTATATGTGCATATGGAGTGCAGGGTTCAGTTTATGAAGAGGCTTCATTTTGAGATTTGCACATTACCCAACTTAGCATGAAAGTATTTTTTCTTCCTGACAAATGTTAGATTGGAAAGATACATTATGCAGTAAAGTCCAGGGAAAAATGCCAAATCTGCGGGAATTTAGCATCATGAACATATAAAAGTGACTAAAAAATAACTGCAACATTTATACTCCCAACTTGGAAGTATGGAAATAAACTTGAACTTAGAACCAAACAGCTTCTGCCTTCAAGGAGCCTGACATTTGCATCCCTAATAGTCCCAAGATTTCTAACAGCAAATCCAAACAGCCCTATCTGCACCCTGAAAAGTGAAGACATAAATACAGATACATACAGAAATATGTTTATATATTCATTACTCAGAAACAATTTTAACTGCTCAGAGCCCATGGCAAGATGAAATTTTTCCATGAGTATTTTAAAAGAGCTGCAAAATGTGTCATCACCGATGTAATGCTGACCTGTTTCATGCCTAATAATCAAATTTAAATAACTAGGCATTTCCTAAACAGTATTTTCCTTAGAGCCTCTTAAATGCAGTAATGTGTCCAGGAGCAATAGAGATTATTACCCAGAAGAACTTGTGAAATATAGAAGGAAAATAAACCCCTAAATATTAAACTTTGGCAACAGCACCATAACTATCCAAGTGATTTCACTAAGTATTTTTTAAAGTCTTATTGCAATGATTTTTTTCAAAGATTTTTCTCCTGCTATTTTACTATGGAGACCCATTTTGTAAAATGAAGTGATGAAATTCTATGTTCATTTCCAATAAATTTTTTAGGGTAAATGATCTCAACTAAAATGAAGATTTGCTGTTTGTTTCAGGGTTCATTCTTGACGCAGTCTCTAGATGAGCCTAGGTTATATAATGTACATTTTACAGACAATCTCAGAATCACCGAGGTTGGAAAAGCTCTCCAAGGCAACTGAGCCCAAGCTGTGCCTGATCCCCACCTTGTCCCCAGCCCAGAGCCCTGAGTGCCTTCCTGGGACACCTCCAGGGATGGGGACTCCAGCACCTCCCTGGGCAGCCCCTGCCAAGGCCTGACCACCCTTTCCATGCAGAAATTCCTCCTGGTGTCCAACCTGAGCCTCTCTGGCCCAGCCTGAGGGAAATTTCTCTGGGAAAAAAACCCAGAGCTCTGAGCTGTGGGATCACATATCCCAAAATCATGGAATCATTAATGTTGAAAAAAGCCTTCCAGATCATCAGGTGCAACCTTTGACCACATACACCCATGCCCCCTAAACCATAACACAAAGTGCCATGTCTACATGTTTTCTGGACACCTCCAGAGATGAGGACTCCAGCACTGCCCTG
>JAHXMQ010012336.1:23799102-23859315 GCA_020466415.1 Ammodramus savannarum pratensis | reverse complement strand
GGCCTCTGCTCCACCTGGGCACACCTGGGCTCCTCTGTCCCCAACACCTCAGGCATTTCCAGCCACTTTAAACATGCCCTCATAAGAAACACTCCAATTAGCCTTCAGTGAGGTTAATACTGACTTTGGAGAAACACACAACCTGTGTCAGAGGAACTGCATGGGGAAAACCCAGTGGGAATGTAAGATATAAAATTTCCTGGCTGTTGGGAGTAAAATGGGGAGAGATCACCAGTGCCTGGCAAGAGGCACACAGACACCTGCATAAAAACAATGTTTAAACCGGTCCTGAAGGTCCAAGGGAAGCCCATGTGGCATCCCATGAAGTGAAAGCTCAGAGGGAACAGGTATCCACAGACCTGTGAATAACTTGGAATGATGAAGAGGAGACTGCAGCAAAAGGGAGAGGAAAAATTCCCCCTCTGTGAGAGGCTGGATATTTATGTTTAACACCCCAGATATTGAGTTCACATGGATGGTTACACCTCAAGTGTTTTGAAGCCCTGTCATGCCCTCCACAGGGAAAGTAAATGAAAACCTGTGTGCATTAAAATCCTAAAGGTGTGTCCAGACCTTGCACTCCTCACCATGGAAGTTTATCCTCCAAAATGCCTACAGAGCTTTTCAAAAGTAGAACAAGAACATTCAGATCAACATTAAATGACAAGGAGAAAATTAGTTTTAGAAATTAGATCCCTGGAAGAGTTCTGGACCAAGAAAACTTTTAATCAACTAAATATTTTCAATTTGACATGTAATTAAATGCTTTATTTCATTTTAGACCTAATTAACTTTTTAAAAAATCAATTAAAAATGAAAACACTACTTTAAAATGAAAGGAGATGTTTCATTCAGAAATACTGAAACATTTCACATAAACTCCCTCTTTTCCCATATGAAATTAATGACTCAATTTTATCTGTGCTCATTGATATCTTTGTTCATGAAAAATACACATTTCAATGAACTTATTGATCTTCAAAATGTTGTGCCCACCTCTGTAGAGGGTCATTCAAAGTCTTCTCAAGAAGTTTGTATTGTCTTTGCCCATATTGCCTAAGTTATGTCACCATTACCTTGGACTGCATATAAAAAATAGTGCTCTAAAAGTTATTCAGATGTGACAAAATATTTGGGAAATAAACCCAAACCAATAGAAGTAGATTGTATTTTTTCTTTAATTTATATTAAATTATTTAAAGAATCATGAATCTTACTAAATCATCAAGAATCCTACTCCTGTGCTGGCCCACACTCTCAAGTGAGGAAACACCTGTGAACCTGGAAAGTCTTGGATTTCATGTACCCATTTCTTGTCAAAATGGAAATTGTAACAAGAAATTGAAATTAAGGATAATGAACTTGTGCTTATCTGGCACTGTAGGGAATCAGTCATTTATACTACCAGGCCCTCTGGCATAGAGTAGGAGAAAGGCAGCTAATTAACAGTGGTTGGTTATTAATCACACTTATTCACTCCATGAAGTGCTTGCACTACAAGTGCTTTCCTTACTTGGAGAAGAGCAGCTGTATCTACTCCTGTGTATTCAAACAGACAGATGTAGAAGGACCTTAATTTTCATTCATTTGTCTGAAAAAAAAGGTCTTATTGTTACAGTCTCAATATTTTACAGTCTCAATCTTGATGCTTCTTAAAAATAATGCTTCTGAAACACTTCTGAAAATAGAGCACACTTGAGCATTCCCAAGGATAGTACTTTATAAATTCATTATAAGTGCATTTAGAGGATAATACATGGAAAAACAAAGATAAAACTGTGATTGCTCTATATCCATCACTCAAGAGCATGACATCACTCTTGGGATAGGCAGCCCATGAGAGGTTATCTCAACAGAGTAAGAAGTCAGACAAAATGGTAGAAATTAGTAGGGAAAGGCAAAAGTACAAAACAACCTATGTTAATGCTGCTGCTGAGATCCAAGTGTATGTAAATCTTCCACATAAGTGTATGTAAATCTTCCACATTCCTACAAAATCCCAGCACTGCTGACATGAGAAGGCATCCCTGGAGGAGATCCAGAGCAAATGCCTCGTCAGAAAGGACCAGAGCAGACTGCCCAGGTTGTGTTCAGCAGGTATCTCTGAATAGCACCATCACATACCCTGAGTGCCACAGGCTGCCCAGGGAAGTCATGGATTCACCATCCTTTGAAGTGTTCTGGAAATGAGTGGATGTGACACTTCTTGATACAATTTAGTGCCTGGTCAAAGGTTGGACTTGGTCTTGGAGGTCTTTTTCAACCTAAATTATTCCATTATTTTATCATTCCATGATCTGTGGATGGTGAATCCACAGCCTCTCTGGGCAGCCTATGTCAGTGTTTGATCCCTTTCATGATAACAAATATATAAATAATAATAATTAATTAAATTAATTAAGTAGCATTTCTGTTATTCCACTGTGGACCCACTGCTGCCTCATGTCCTGTCACAGGACAGAACTGAAAGAACCTGATCTATCTCTTCTACACCTTTTTATTGGGTATTTATACACAAAAAGGAAGGGCTAAGACTCCCCAAACTTCCCTTTCCCTAGATGGAGCAATCCCATCTCTATGAGCACCTTCTTGTCCCTGGGATCTCACCAGTGCCAAACATGGAATCACAGACTGGTTCAGACTGGAAGGGCCCTCAGTGGCTCATGTGGTGCCACCTCCCTGTTCCAGCACCCTAAAGCACAAGGGCACAGGGGAGTGTCCAGAGCTCCTGAGCTCTATGGTCACTGTGGTATTGGACAGACAGACTTGTTTTCACCTCTCAAGGCCATTTCGATGTTCAGGTGACTTCACAAACACTCTGCAGCATTAGGGATCGTATTTGAGCGTAATTTAACTCATTTTTGAATTGCATCAAGTGATGGTTATTCCATGGACACATAGCTCACAGGCCAGGGCAAGAACTGAGGAATATAAAATTCCTACTTTGCTAATGATCAGAAGAAAATAGCACCTCCAAGACTGGGAGTTTATTACCTATTTAATGTTATGTTATTGACCTCATTGGACTCAACAACAAAAATTATAACTGTCCATGAAAATTGCAATTTTATGATGGGTTATCTCCTTTCCTCTTCAGATTAAGTATTGTCTCCTTTAATACAATATAAATTTAGCAGGTGTACCCACTACTTAACTGATATCATTCCAAAATTTTACTTTAAAGTTTCATTGATCTAATGGTTTGTGGACCTGCAGCTCTCACCCTTGAAACAACATTTGTTGTCAAAAATGCTTTTATTTTAACATTATTATTATATTGTTATAATATTTTAATAAAAATATAATTGTGTAGAACAATTTATTTTGATTTCACTTGATCGATGTGGTACTGCTGTGTGCCAGTGTAAACCCTAAGTCTAGAACTAAGCATTAACTTTTAAAATTGATAGCAGATGTAGGCAAACTTCATATAAGCAGAAACACAGCTGGAAGTTAGTGGGAATGTGGCACACACATCCACAAGTCTGCCCTGGTGTAACTCTGCTGAACTCCAGTGGGAAAAAGTGCTTCTAATAGCTTCATAAAATTATGGAGTAAAAATTGAAGTTACAGTGCTTGAAATTTATCATGTTCTTAATATATCTATCCTTTTTTTTTCTTTTTTCCTGAAGGTATACATACCCATAAATATTCACCCTTTGTTTTCAAAAAGAACTCAAATTCATTTAGCTTGACAGATCCTTCCAATGTATTTTAAAGTTTGTTAACACAACCCTGACATTCCTTAAGGAAATCTATTTAATCTTTCCACACATATACATTTTCTCCTGATTCATATCCATCTGCTCATCCAGTGAAACATGAGAATTTTTCTTAGTTAAAAGTTTAGTACTTTCAAGGTTTTGGCTGGCACAGCTCTATCCCTTAGCTGGGTGATGCCAGTTGAACCATGCCCAGAAGAATTCAGTGACCTTTAACATAATGGAACTTCATAACCTCCACCGTCTGCTACACAGAAGCCTGAATCACAGTGTAGGTGGGGAAAACCAAAAAGGAGCTGGTAAAGAGGTCTCAGAAATGTTAAACAGAAGGTTTTATTTGCAACTACACTGAAATTTTCTTGATTTGGATATCTGATGGTGGTCAGGAGCAGATTGTCTCCTGATACTGAGGGGGTCATGTTGAGTATGAATGGACAATTCTGGAGGTCAAATCATTGATGGTGAAAGCAGCATTTTGGTTTCTATGGTCACACAGGAATCTTTTAAGATTGACAAGTGCATGAGACACAAGAACCACCTGACCAGGTGGGACAAAGATACCTTTGCCAGGTTGGCCCATATAGAAAGGAGACCTTGAAACCAGGAATTGGGGAATGAGCCAGCTCAGAGCCAGGAGAGGACAGACAAGCATGGGCAATATGAAGTGTTCCAGGCCAGGCTGGACAGGGCTTGGAGCAGCCTGATCTAGTGGAACCCCCCCTGGCAGGGGGTAGAACAGGATGAGCTTTAAAGGTCTTTTCCAACCCACGCTGAGAATCTGTGATTCCATGATTGTGGTGACTATGCTACAGACTTCTTGACTGGGAAGACATAGATGAGCCCCTCATTTTAATAGGATTTCCAACGGGAATCTCAGGAAATTTAACAGTGGGAAGTGCTAGGTCATTCCAGTGGGGAGAAACAAATCCATGCTTTTCTGGGCACTGCATGTGTGGAAGGCAGCTTGGCTGCAGAGGAGGACCTGGGGGTCCTGGTGAACACCAAAGCTGAACATGTGCCCAAAGGCAGCCTTTGGGAAGAGCACAGTCAAGGGAAGTGTTCTTTCCACATCACACACCTCTGGGACACATAGCTGCAGTGATGTGTCTAGTGCTGAATAAGATGGACAAGGACAAAGCAGGGTTAGTCCAGCAAAGGACTTTATTTGATATTGCTTTGAGGAAACAGCACAGGAAAATCTCCAGATATCTTTTCCAACCTCAACTCTTCTATGATCCATGACATTCTGCCATGTTACTCTCCTTTCAGTTTGGTGGAAGCTGTCACTGACCATGCAGGGGGGTTAGAAATAAATGTCTGTTAAGGTCACTTCCAACCCAAACCACCCTGGGATTCTGAGATTGAAGTAGTTTCCAAAGTAGTATCTGATGTGAGAAAAAACCTGAATATGCAAAATTTTGCAGGTGGAGAACCAAGCATTTTCTGATAAAAAGCTATAAAGTGCTTGGTAACAACACTTGAAGGATAAAAGCATGTGAATGCTTTAAATATTTTGTTGAAACCATCTGTGAACTTGTAATACTTCCATTATATCAATTCTCTTAAACATAATAACTGTGAAGAATTACAATGAAATAAGCATCAAAGTGAGTCTTAAAATAAGAGCATTTTTGACAACAAAATGTTCTTTCAAGGGTGAGAGCTGCAGGTCCACAAACCATTAAATCAATGAAACTTTAAAGTAAAATTTTGGAATGATATCAGTTAAGTAGTGGGTACACCTGCAAAATATATTTTGCATTCAGCTCAGTAATTACAGGACATCCATCACTTCTGAATGTTCTCACCAACAAATTGCATAAAGTTCTCTATATTCTCCAGCCTGTATTATTGTATTGCATCTTATTTCTCTCAGAGACAATTTATGTTGCTTCTCTCAAGGATGTGTTGCCAAGCCATTATTCACACATTTTGCTACTGTAAAAACAAGGATGTGCAGACAAGTCCTGCACTTCTTTCTGGAGGCAGTGAGATTGGGGCTGGATCTGAATTTATGGTGCTGCAAAGTTTATATTATTGTGCAAAGACTTTAAGAGCCTTGCACTTGGTCATCTCTGGAGCGGTTGGAAATTTCAGTGTTTTTTGAAAAATAAGCTTTTAGTCATCACAATTAACAAGGTGAATGTCTGCTCCAAGAATATAAGGAACCAATAAATCACAAAGATGAGTAAAGTCTTCTCCTCCAAAGGTTACAGTGTCAGTAAAAAAACTGAAAGTGAAAAATATGTAAAGATTCATATAAACATCTGGCTCCAACATAAAATTAATTTTCAATTACAGTAATATAAACATTTTCTGGGTTATTGTAACATTACCCTTTCCAGTTGCATTTCTCCTACAGGGCAGAGACATTATCTACCAGAACGAACAAAGGTGGGTGAAGCATTTGGAGTGCTGTTCTTCTGCTGTAGAATTTTAGGAACCAGACTATTGCATTTAGAAACCAGATTGTTGATCTATTCACACCTAGGTAAATAGTACTGTAAACAACAGTCACCTGTTCAAATGATAAGATTTCAAAACTATGGAAACCAGGAATATTTATCTGTCCAGGCTGTGGATTTCCCATTCCTGGAAGTGTCCAAGGCCAGGTTGGAAGGGGCTTGGAGCAGCCTGGGGTAGTGGAAGGTGTCCCTGCCCATGGCAGGGGATGTCATTGGATGGGCTTTAAGGGTCCTCCCAACCAAAGCATTCCAGGATTTTACAATCCTATTATTTATCCAATTTCTTTTTTTTTTTTTTTTTTTCCTTCAAGTCAGTGGAGTTAAAAACAGTGAGTAAAGCAAAAGAAAGAGAGTAAATTCATGGAACTGCCTAAACCCATCACAAAAAGTATAAAACCCATTCATGGCTGCAAAGCACTTGCTGTGGAAGCAAGACAGATCACTTCTTAACCCCTATAAACTTTTCAGGAACAATCAGGGACTGTCAAAGGAGTTGCAATTATTTACAAACCTGGGTGTTTTTCTCCTGCCAGCAGTAAAATTTATGTAAGAGCTCCAAGTGCTATTTCACTTTGATTGTCTTTGCCCCTTTTACATTTTATCCTCAAATAAAATATTGTTAATTCGATGTGAAAATGATGCAATGTCAGAGCAAGGTCTTTTACACATGTTTCTCACTTTTTTTTTTTTTTACCACTAGCAAACCCAAATACCTGCTACAGGTTCCCTACTTTGGTATATTGATTTTTGCTTAGCAGTGGTTGTGCTGGATTGGGTGACCTTGACCAGCTCTGGGATGCCCAGGTGTCCTCTGCTCTCAGCCACAGAAATATTTGCCCATATTTGTCCAAATTTGCAGAGAACATTCGCTAGAAGGCTTCAGTGATCATTAAGCTTTGCCTACAAGACAAATTATAAAGTTTATGGGTTTTTTTTGCCATTGTTTGTTCATAAAATTTCTATTTAAGAAAAATAAGACATTAAGCAAAACTGCACTTTTCAGATTCAGGAAAATAAAAGATTACACTATACTTTTCAATCCATTTTTATTATTTTATTATTACTAGCTAGAAAGGTAATGCATCCCCAAAGTTTTACTGAAATACTTGACTTTCATATTTTTATGGAAAATATATCCATGTCTACTGTTTTACCTTTCTCCTCTCTGCTGAAATAGGTACATTTTCTATTTAATTTGTATTAGCAATAAGCTCTCCACTAAAATCTAAGTTAAGCAAAGGATGAAAAGGTTCCCCTGTGTTCTGCTTTACTGTCAGGTTTTACCTTAGCCCAATTTGTGTCAGATCAGCATAATTTTATATAAGCAAGCTTTAATTACCTGAAATGCAAAATTAATAGCTTCCCCCAGTTGTAGAATAACTTAAACAAACATTTATTTATTTAGATCAAAGAAAGTAATTAAAGATATTTGGGAAATTTTTAATTATACAAAACATATTTGTATTTCTAACCCAAAGCCAATTGAACTGAATGTTGTTTAAAAATGCATTATTCCTGTTCAGGGAATATATTAATCCTATAAGTTCCTGAAAAGCTTAAAAAAATTACTTTTCACTTTGTTTTCTAACTCAAAACCAGGAAACCACAATGAAGTGATCTCATGGCTGCTGCTTTCATCATTTGTCACACTTGCCCCTGAAGCCACCTGCTAGGTACTCAGTATTCTTAAAGGCATCCAAATGGTCAGCAGGAGCTCTCAGGTCACCAGATAAAACTCTCAGGAAGGGTCCAGGTATAATTTTAAATGATACACCCTGACCAATCATCAACCCAGCATTCATTTAAGGCTCCAGCATCTCCTCAGTTTAATGTGTTTTCTCCAAAGTGGACATTTCCTAAGGGGTTGGACCCAGATGACTTTTAAGGTCCCTTCCAACCCAAACTCTTCTGTGATTCTGTGACTTTTCATCTGTTACTTGGCTTCTTGTAGAATTGTGTCACCTGTGACATCCTTTGGCATGAATTCCAAATTTCAGCACTTCCTTGTCATGGTGTGTTTGGCACTGGAACCATCTCCTCACAGCCACCCCTCTGGGTAGGAGGGGAGTTCAGAGGGGATGTTGGAGTGGAGTTGTCATCAGGACTTAGACAGGAACGAAATTTCCCTTTGAATCCCACCTTGACTCCCTCCTGTCTCCTGGAGCCCTGTCTAGAGTGGATTTCCCTTCTTTGGGATGCACCTTCTTATCACCAGTGCAACCCTCTTCCTAACACATCACTGACAAAGCATCACCCAACATTCCTTTCTTTTTCAAGAGCTTCTATTGCCTTTCTTGTGAGGAGTAGGAAGGGGAAGCTGGGTCTGTGGCTGTCCCAAGGAGGGAAGGGAAGCAAAAGAGAGTCTGCAGAAAATAGCACAGAGGAAAAGACATCCTTCTGCACATGGGGGGACTCAAAAGGTTGGACCTCATGATCCTGAAGGTCTTTTACAACTTTACTGATCCTGTGATTGTGTATTTCTGCACAGGACACTTAAGGCTCTGATTTCAGTAAGAAATACCCAGCAATGCAAGCTCACAACATTTTCAGAGAGCCAGTTTCAGGGCAGGGGTAAAAAATGGATTTCTCTGTGCTTGGGGCTGTTCAGTGGTTCAGGCTTTGTTCAGTTCAATCCCAGCAAGTCCTTTATTCAGGGTCAAATCCTGATTTCCCCAGGCATGGTGAATTGTGCCTTTCCCTGTGGTCTGTTAGCTGGTGGATTAACATAAGGAATGAAATGCTATTTGATATGAGGAAAGGTTCAGGAATCAACCAGGAGGTTGATCTTTAAGGCGCCTTGCAATAAACCATTCTGTGATTCCATGATTACTGCATCTATGTGCATAATATTAAGGTAAATTCAAGGAAAAGTGACTCTGAAAGAATGCTCTAGAATAAAGACACAAAATAATTAAATTAAAAAAAAAAACCAACAAAAACCCAAGCCAACCAAACAACTGCAATCTGCTTCATGTACAGCAGGAACTGTCTCTTCAGATTTTGCTATTTTGGGTACTTGTACACAGCTTGGTTTGGATGCATTTTCCTTCACTTCTGTAGATTTTAATCTGTATTAGTGTGAAACTAATGGATGAACCTGAAAGGCTCTGTTACAGAGAGACAAATGGATGTAACACCTTCCTATTTACCCAGAGCAGGCAGCTTGTGATTGAGGAGAGAATTGACTATTATGCTGTTCTGGCAAACATAGAGACATTTAAAAGGTATAACACCAGCTGCCCACAGAAATCCAACACAAGGCAGCACTTTTTCATCTGGTGCTGTACATCTGTTTTCAGTGGCTCATCCAGTGCAACCTCCTGCAGAGGCAACCACACAAAGAGACAGAAATGGAGCATTAGTGGCAGGCAGAGTTCATCCTACTGCTTCTGGATAAGGCACTGACAATGAACATTAATAGACCAAACCATCTCAGCCTGAGCTGAAAATACCATTAATATAATTGGTTCCACCACACTGTGAGAAATGAAGTTGCTGTATTAAAATTTAAAATAAAAAATGTCTTCTCCATGCAGAGGAAGAAGCTGTTTGGTATAGGCAATTTTTATACTATTGCTTCCTTTCTTTTTAGTATCTGTTCTAACATGAAAAATAAAGGACATCTACAGGGATGGGAACTCCACCACCTCCCTGGGCAACCCCTTCCAATCCCTGACCATCCTTTCTGTGAGGAAATTCCTCCTGGAAATTCCAACCTGAGCCTCCCCTGGTACCACTTGAGGCCATGTCCTCTTGTTCCATCCTTTGTTCCTTGGAAGTAGGGCCCAACCCCCACCTGGCTGCACCCTCCTTTCACCACCAGTAAAGCACAAATTCAGTACAGAGAAGAGCCCAGGTGGGCTCTTTAAATAATTAAATTCTTTATTTGTAACACCCTGTACCTGTTATGTCAAGTAACATAACAGCTCCACAGTCCTCACCTTTAACTTCTGACATCCCAAGCTCCTCAAAGGCTTCCCTTACAACACTTTCTTTCCTAAATCAGGCCTATGAGAACTCCTTAAAAAAGATAAACATTTGAGACAAGGACTACTTGACTAAGGAACCAAACCAAACCTAAAGCAAACCAGAAATATGACAAATAATGAAATATTAGTTAATTTTCTTTGTTGTACTTCTGCCACCAAAGGTAAAAAAGGAGAAGGTTTGGTGACAATCAAGAATGATTTAGCTTGCCTTCTAAAAAAGAATAGAAAAGTTCTTTAAGTATATCATACACTGGGCTAACATGTATTTAATTTTCAATTACTAAAACAAAGCTGTTTTTCCCATAAATATGGTCTCTGGTTTGTATCTGTATAATTTGTTCTGTCGTGTTGTGCAGAGGCAGAGACACATGTCAACAGTGTATGACAAAACAATGCTAACAAACATTAAGACTTTATGGAAAAGGAAATATATCATCATGGTTCTGCAACTCTTACCTTTTCCAGTAAAAACACAGTCCAATTTTCACAGTGGGAACTCAGCACATCCACAGAATGCTGGAGCACTTTGTCCTTTAGAGCATCAATCAATGTACTTAAATGTTTTTCAGAGCAGAAATGGATTAGAATGCAAATTAAATTGAGTGAATTGGAGACACAATCCAAGTTAGTGGTCGCATTACATCGGAGCAACAATTTAATATCATTTCTGCTCCTTCCTGAGTGCTTTTTATTAAGCTGTGTGACAGCTGGCACAGCTGGCCAGAACTGCTCCTTGGCTGCTCATCCTCTTTGCCAACCACTAAGGCAGCAAGGAAAAAAAAGCCTTTTCAGTGAATATAAAAATTCTATAATATGTACTATAATACACCATCTGAGCATTAGAGAGTTATTAATCTATTTCTTCACCTCAGAATCAATATTGCTCCCTATTTGAAAAGAAGAATAATGATAAAAAAGGCATAGAGAGAAATTTTATCAATTATGACACTCATTTTCAAGGGTGATACTGGAACTTGAACAAATTAGCCCTAATGATCCTGTAGCCATACATGACAATAGGATTTACTTGGCTGTCTTGTTCAGGAGGCTTCAAAAGCTTTAGGATTCTTCATGATCTTGAGGATTCTCAGGAAAAGGGAGGGAGGAGAGGGACCTGAATTGTTGTTTACAAGGCTGGAGGATTTTCTAGTGTAGCACAGAATGAATAATCTTCTGAAGCAAAAAACAGTCTTATTTCTTCTGGGGCTTTTTCTTTTCTTTTTTTTTTTTCCCAGATAAATGTTCTAACTGCTGCAACATCCTTTTCCATTGTATTTGTAGCCCTTTTTCAAACTGAAGCAATGAAAATATTTTAGTATTTTTTTCCCAAACACAGGTGAAAGAGTGGGGAAGTCTGAGTTCAGCCACAATCACCTAAACCTGGCAAAACAAAACAGCCTGACATGGGGAGAGATGAGGAAAGGTCATTGGAACACTTTGTATTCAGAGCTGTTTTCCTCAGCTTCAAAGGAACAAAAGCAATCAAAATGATGCAAGGGAAGTTTTGAAGTGTAAAATCTGATGATTTTTTATGTAAGACCTATTTTAATATCAAAATCTAACCTGTTTCAATACATAATTATTTCATGCTGTAGTCTCATCAGTATTTAATTCATTGGAAGGGCTGACCCTTTCAGTCAGAGTACAAACAACTTTCTTTCCCATCTTCCAATATTTAAATGAAAAGATTGATCTATTCAATCATCTGAACATTTTTTTCCAGGTGTTTTCAAGCTTGCAGCATAGCATCATATATTCAATTCGAGTTTTTTATTTGATTTTATTATATTTTCAAGATAGGAAAAACCTGGGTATTTATGGTTGTCAGAATAGAGTTTAACCACTTACCTGGTATCAACACCAATGAAGTAACCACAGAATCCCAGAATAGTTTGGGTTAGAAGGGACCTTAAACCCATCCCTTTTATATGCTCTGCCATGGGCAGGGGCTTCTCCCACTATTCCACGTACCTCCAAGTCCCATCCAACTTGACCATCAAACATTTCCTTTGTTCCCTCACCACATGGCAAAGCTTTTTCCATTCTCCAGACTCTCCAGGGTTGGATCCAGTTTGGTTTTCAAGCCCCAGGAAATGATTGCTCAGTGCTTTGCACCTGCACCACAAGTAAGACCATGGTTTCTGCTGTCCCAGATGTGCATTTGGCCGGGGAAAATAGATTTAAGTCCTACATTTGGCCACATTGTGGTCCTCACTTTGGCCAAAAACCTCTTTACCTCTGCTCTTTTCTGATTACAGACCTGTAATTCACAAGATTCTGAATTCCAAACCTGTGCTGACTGACACTGATGAATTAGAAACTACACATCATTTTTGAAAGGAAATATTGAAAAAGTTTGATTGCTGTGGTTTTGGTTTTATTGCCTCAATGAAAACATTTCTATTTTAGAAGGATTAAGTGAAAAGTAAGAGATTAGTATTAATTTCCTTTACCTCAATAAGCACATAATGAGATTACTTTTAGTTCCATGAGCTAAGGAATTACGTGTGTCTTTTGGGTATGTTCCTTGAGTTTCTGTTTGCAAAGCAAGTAGGAAGTAAAATCGAGATATTTTCCAACTCCATTAATTTATCTTTTTTACTACAGGGTAAAGAGAAACTTCTTTTAATATCTAAATGTCAAGAGCTATTCAATTAATATGGGCTTACCCTGAGGAAGGTGAGTTTCTACCAAACTGACAGTGAAAACACATCCATGTATTTGTATTCAAAATGAACTTGAAGAAGGGTTTAGAATGAACTTATTTGAGATGACAGATGAGTTTTGTGAAATTATGAAAAACTTTAAAAATGTGGGGTTTGTGTATGTTTAGAAAGTGAGATGGATTACATAGGCAGGTAAGATAGTTTTAGTTTTGTATCAGCTGAAGTATAACATAATTAATTACCTTTAAAACCTTTCCTGTAAGTCTCCTGCACTGAGGAGAATGTATTTTCAATGCACTTGGAATCTTACAATTTTCACATTTTTCCCTGTGTATTTGGTACAAAGTATCCGAAAAACCAGCACAAATTATATTCTGTAAATGCAGCCACTGACTAGAGCATAGCATGATAATTAATACTCATTAATTAGCTTTTTATTTGCTCTCTAACCCCTCACCAAGGAAGGGGTAATCCTTCTAATCCTCCTCCAACAGCCCTGTCCTACCAATCCATCTTCTACGAAGTATGGCAGTGCCGCAATTTATTTCAGTATTCAAAGCAAAATTTATTTAAAAATCATCCAGAAGAGATTTTTCTACCTGGAAACTCTGCCCAATATCACTGCCTTTTATTACTCTGCTCGTGTATAACTCTCAAAGCTCAGGACATTAATGACCTGTACATTGCTCAAGTCTTCAAGTAACAAAATTTAATATGCCCCAATCTTCTCCCACGTGCTTTCAAGAAATAACACACCAAATAATTGACAAATTGAGATGTGCCAATTCTTTTCCCTATCATCAGGTTTTGCCATGTAACAGGGTCCTCTCACCATTGTTCTCTCACTGAAGTGGGACAAGAGTTTTGTGAAACCATCACATCTTGTGCAAAAGGTTTTTGCCTTGATCTTCATAGACTCATAGATTAGTTTGAGTTGAAAGTGACCTTTTAGAGCATGGTGTTGGATCACAATGATATCCCTAAAGCACAGGAAAAATCTGTTATTTCATAGCCTTTTTTTCTTTAAAAATAGTGTTTATTAAAATCCTGCATCATAGGATTTTAATATTTAAGACTATACTTTCCAAAAACTATGTTTATTACATTCAACATATTACTATGTTCAGGATATTATTATTTTCAGTATGGAGTTATCCAGTACTTTATTCAGTATTACCTTATACAGTTTCATTATATTTAGAATTATTATATTCAGTATGGAATAAAGAAAAGTTCCTGTTATAGCTGATGTCAGCTCGATATAAAATACATTTGAATATTGCTTGGATTTTTATTCCAAACTGGGCATTACTTGTGTAAAGTTACAGGGAGAAATGGAACAGTTCAACAAGTCTTACCTTAACTCCTGTGATAATCTCATTGCCAAAGGTGTGGCTTCTACATCACCATAATCTTTTTTTTCCCCAACACAATCTTGTAAGTCAATATGGAACATAAAACTCAGAAATAGCAGCAAGTTAAAATATTTGCCTGACTGCTAGAGTAAATTAGAGTAATGTATACAAAATTAGGACCTGTTGTATTTCTAGAATTGAGAAGTAATTTTTTTTTAAATTACATTTCCTTGTGGAAAGGATGTATTGCCTGAAATCTTGAAGCATTCCCAGAAAAAGTTGTGTTTTGCGCTAAGAGGTGCCAGAAGAGGCAGGATGAAGCACATAATTCTTTGTCACTGCATCTATTCAACTCCCTTTGCTTGCAGAGCTCTCTCCAGGTGCTGAGGGCAACAGAAAATTCAGAGCTCCTGGAATCTCCAGCAAAGAGCCCAAACCTGTGGGGCTCTGGGTTAGTGTGATTGCTGAGGGGTTTAGGAGATGTAAACCCCCAAGGGCTGTAGGGCTGAACCCCAGCAAAAAGAGATCTGGGGTCCAATGAGACTCTCCCACACTGCACAATGCCAGGAGAGATTGATGACAGAACAGGGGGTCAGGGTAGACCCCATTTCAGTTCAAAAAGTAAAAAAACTTATTTTTTATATTCTTAAACTGACCTTTATAAGGGTGTTTTGGAACTGAAGCCTCTCTTCCCAAATCCAAGCTGGTTATTCTCTCTGTGAAAACCTGTAATTGGGGAATTATCCAAGGCTCTCCTCAGACTCACAGTAGGTAATGCCTCAGCTTCCTAAAGAAAGGAAAGGTAGAAGTTCCTTTAAAGTCAGAAACTCTGTTATTATTTTCTTTAAACTCAATAAAGTACTATGCTGAAAGGTTTTCTTGAAGCAAATTGAAAGAAGGCTCCTCCCAGGGCCTCAGCAGTTCAATAGCCTAATCTTTGACCTTTTATTTCAAGAAGAGCCGCAGTGTAGATTTTTCAGGTATAAATGAATCTCAAATTCACTGTGGTTATTTGTTTTTTTTTGGTCAGAAAACTACTCCTGTGCTTTAACATAGGTGGCAATTTGCTTCTTGAGGAAAAAGCAAAGCATATTACAAAACCACCACATATTTGAAATTATTTGTTTGGGGAATAACACATCATCTGTGCACAGCAGCACATTTCTACACTCTTGATAAGTATGTGTGAAGTCCTTTAATCAGTGCACTTCACACATACTTTTGTTCAGCTCTACTTTAGATGGGTAAATAGGTAGTTTGGATTTTGGGTTGGTTGTTTTTTCTGTTTAGTGCATATTTTGTCATAATCACTAGTGCTGGAATCCACTAGAAAAGGAAAATAAAACAAATTGCAGTATACTGAAAGCTTTTGCTATTGTAAATCTCCATTTTTTTGCATAATAATTGTGCCTTTTATTCTGAGCTCTATACATCTCTAGGTGGTAAAAAAGAATGAGTAACAGAAGGAGGGAGGTTTTCTGAGGTTTTTGAGCCTGCTGCTTCTGGCTAACTCCAGCACATACACAGTTAAGTGAATTAGAAGGTGTTGCCCTTTTCTGTTGCAACTTTAAAGAAAATAATTGAGAATCACAGCAGGTGAAGCCACAGTGGTTGGGCAGATAAGGGCACCCCTCAGAGCTAAAAGAGGAGCTGATGCCTGGAACTGTCTGTGATCCACCAAAGCAGAGAACCGTTGCACTCATAAATATAAAAGCATATAAAGTAGGATTAAAATATGAGCTCATAGTAATAATTACTACAGTGACATCAGGACACAAATACAGCATAACTGGGGGACGAAATCTAGGGCTTTATTTTTACTTAATGGTTCAGTAAATATACTATTGCCATATCCAGGAGATGGCCTTGGGTTTTGCCTCAACTATCCCTACACACCACTGCAGTCCTGACCTGTTGGGTTTGTTATTGGCTTGTTGTGTGAGATCTTCTTGTCACATCTCTTGGTACAGCCTTCACTTCAATGGGGACAAAAGCAGATGCCTTAAAACTGCAGGCATCGAGTCAAAACAGAAGCTCAAAATGACAATCAGGTCAGTTATGGGATTGCATTGAAGAAATGATGTAGAACAAGAGGAAGCAGCCTCAAGCTGCACCAGGGAAGATTTAGATTTGATATCAGGAAAAAAATCTTCACAGGAAGGGTTGTCAAGCATTGACACAGGCTGTCCTGGGTGGTGGTGGAATCACCATCCCTGGAAGTGTTAAAGAATATATGGATGTGACACTTGACGCCATGGGTTAGTGACGAATATGGTGTTGGTGCTGTTTGATGGCTGGACTTGATGATTAAAGTTCCTTTCCAACCTTAATGATTTTGTGGTTCTACCCTATGACTGTAAAAGCAACCCTGAGAACTCCCAAAATGCTGATTTTTAAGCATGCCAAGAAGGAGATAGAAGCAGCAACCCAGGAGCCAAACAGCCCCTTAGTGCTGCTGCCCTGGACTGGGAAACTCATTCCCAGCACAGTTGGGCACTACAGATCTGGGAAAGAGCAGCCAAGTCTTTAGAACCATCTATAATTGAATTGTCTTTTAAAGGAGACAATCTCAAATTGGAAAAGGAGGGAGAGGAAAATGTTCCCTTCAGTTTTGGGTTCCTTCCTCAACAAGCCCTTGAGCTCAAAGTGTCTGACCTCAGCACCCAAAGCCATTGGGAAGGCAGCAGCGCAGCCAGGGCCAGCTGGCTCTGGGAATTCTTTGAGGGGCTTTGTTCCTCCTTGCCCCTTCCCAGAAATCCTGTGAGGAGAAACCTTGTTCTGTCTCATGAAGATTTCCCAGCCTTCTTTCCCTGCTCATTGAGGACAGCCTTTAGCTGCCCATCCTCTCCCACACCACAGCACTCAAACTCCTGGCTCTGCAGTGTCCCTGGGAATATCTGTGATATCCTTTACCCTGCCTGATGCCATGTACTCCTTTTTCCAACCCAAAAAAGGTTTGTATTTGTAGAAAGAAAAGGCTTGGAATCCCTAATCTGAATTTATATCAATGAAAAAGCCAGGAATTAATGACTGAAGAATTTCAAGGAGCTTTGGGTTGGACCATTCACCCAATGAAAATGCTATACAGGGAAAGGTTTTTATTAATTTAGGGCCTCTTGCCATGAGGCTCAAAAGTCCCCTTCTAAAAACTCCTGAGATTAAATCTCTCTCCTGTCTTTACTTGCATATTAAAAAGCAGGATTCAAGTGCATGTTTTAAAAAACAACGTGCTATAAAATAAGCAAAATGGTTTGGCTGGAATAGGAACCTTTTCTCCAAAATCTAACACTCAAGACAAAGACTCAAACACACAAGACAAAAGGTGGCAGACAGATCTCTCAGAATAAGGATTCATTTAAGTTTCCAAAAGATGCTGTTGCAATGTAGGAGAAAAAAGGGAAATGAGGAGCTAAAATGCAAAACCTCAGCTTTTGATTAGACATTTTTAATGATAAATTTATCTGAAAGAAGGTCTTGTGAAAAGCTGAAATTTTTCAGTGACTGGCTTTGAAGTGTGGTGAATCATTGAAAAGAGAAAAAAATATGGAAATATATGTACAAAATAATTAATTAGTGCTGGGTATTTTGTAGAGATTTGTTGAGATGGAAGCAATAATTACAAGTGAATGCATATGAAAATCTTTATATTTATTATAAACGAAGGGACATGGGGATGACAATGTTATCCAAAGTTTAAATAAATTAAAATAAGGCTCAAAACCATGTAAAGATGGAAAACAAAGAATGAAAGTCTGAAATAGCAATCACATTCTGCAGCTGATTAGGAAAACCAAGTTCACAAATTAAGCATTGTGACTTACAGAATCAAGAAGTTGAAAAATTGACTGTGATTGATGCAGTCCTTAATTAAGACAAATATTGTTCCATGTTAGAAAACGCTTCCATTTCCTAAATAAAAGTCTTGGAGCCCCAGTGGAATAGAATTTTTTAAGAAGCTGTAAAGCTTGGAGCACCTGTGCTGGTGGAAGGTGTCCCTGCCCATGGCAGGGGTGGCACTGGATGGGCTTTGAGGTCCCTCCCAACCCAAACCATTCTGAGATTCTCAGATTATTTATTTTCTTTCCCTCCTCTTCCAAATAACACAGACCAACTTCTGCTGTATTAGCACAACCTCCTGGACCCACATGGATTTAGTTCAAGTTTAACTTTAAGCCTCTGGACTGATTTTAATGCTATTTTGGCAGACTGAGGACAGTGGCATGTTGATTTTTTTCCCAAGAGACACAAAATGATGGCATTTAAGCTGTACCTCCTGTAATCAGAAAAATGAAAAATTCCTTCTGTTTCTGTTTGTGCCTGTTGTCCCTTGTCACTGGGCAATTTCAGCTTCATGGAAAGAAATTGGTTTGGGCTCAGAATTAGGAACCTTTCTATAAAAACAAGTAAAACTTTTCACAAAAATACCTGATGAGATTTTATTATCAAAACAGATTAAACACAACTTGGCTTAGATGTGAATCCATGGAACCGTCTTTTGAGGGGGTAGAGAGGAATAGTTAAAACAATAATGAGGAACATTATGAGTTTATTCAGCTGTTTCAATTTCTTAATTAGATGTCATAGTTGATTGCAGTAGGTTCAGGATGTTCTGTGTTCTCCACACTAAAACTTCTGATGAAACAATCATTTTAATTATCTTTTTCTGCATTGCTGCTCTGATTTCTGTGCAAAGTTATTGGACATAAAGCCAATTTTAAAGATAGAGATAACTCAATTTACGAATATGTGTGTGTGTAGAATTGATTTGATTTCCAAAATGACTACAGTTACAGAGAGATGTCCTGACAAACACCTCAAAGTCTCTGTGTGTCTAGAATACAGCCAAAACTTCTTCCACCCTCTCCCCATGAAACTGGAATTGCACAGACTCTTCCTCTATATCTAAATCATTTCACCTTTTGGGAAGAAACAAAGCTTTGTTTGTCATGATCAACAGCATCTATGAACTTCTTGATTTCTCCCACTATAACTAATAAATAAGATAAACTAATTAAAATAAATAAAATATTTTAAATAAAATAATTTAAAATAAATTAAATATTTTAAATTAAATAATTTTAAATAAGAGGGGGGTGAATTCTTTGCCCTCTGCTACTGTCCTGAAAGCTATAAAGGAATTATTTTCTTTTCACCCTCTTTCCCATGAGCTGTCATCTTTTCCTGATGTGTAATAGGAATGTGATACCCAAGCAGAAGGTTTGAAATTCACCCTACATTTATGCTAAATGGCAGTTTCAGCCCAGTGAAAAAAAAGCAGCTTCACACTGAATCTATCAGAATTCTGCCTAATATCAGTCCTGCCTTTAAAGGGAATTCACAGAAAGTTCCTCACATCCTGGAAATCCAAACTGGAGAAAAGGTAGTGGGGATTTGCTGATTTGCTCCCAGACTTTCCAGAGAAGGATATTTCATTTCCCTTTTGTATGGAAGAGATGCTCCAGTGAGCTGAACCCAGAATTCAAAGCAGAGCCAGGAGCTGCATATCGGGTGCAATGGAGGTGTCCAAAACTCACTTTAAAAACCTGATGTTGTTGGAAACTAAAGGAAATGTGTCAGAGCCAATATATTCAGCTTTGACTTTCCTCCATGATTAAAATAATTGCAGTTTTAGAAGAGATAAATATGGGGAATAGGCCTTTTTCATTTCGATAGTCGCATTTTATCTTAGAAAAATGAGTGTTTGTTCAGGGAGCATGAAAGCAAATTGCAAGGATGATCTCGATCTTACTCTGCTGAAACAAAGGAAATCAAAGATACAAATTTAATCAATCCTGAAAAATTGAACTAGCAAAACTTGTACAGCAAACAAAATAGAATGAAAGTTGAAGACATGTTTGTGACTCCAAAAATAATACATAATAAGCTATTTAGGAAACAAATTTCATTCCAGTGAAACACTGCAATTTGAAATTTCTGAAAAAATCTGAATTTTTTCAAAATTCAGTGGGTAGTCCGAATTGATTCAGTACCATTGAAAATCTCATTACATAAAATAGCAAATAGGGCTTTATAAATATTTCAGCATTTTCATGGGCACATTTCATTGTCAATTTTTTTGTACACATAAAGATTTTAAACATATAAAGTTTTTTTGGAAATGAATCTTTATGCATATAAAATGTCTAAATTTTAATAATGCTACACAACATCTGCCATCAGTCTAATAAAATATAGCTTTTTATACTGATGAACATTCTAAATAAAAGATGAGCCAGACTATTTTTATTGCCAAATTTGTGAAAAGAAACAAAGGAAACCACATTTTTGAATATTCCTTTTATATTTGTTAAAGCAGTCCTAGTTCCTAAAATTCTTTTTGGTTTTCATGAGATTCCATTTTCAAACTGAATGTTTTGGGTTTTTTTCAGCTATGCTTTTGTGATCAGAACATTTATTTACCACCATGGACAAGTTATTCCAAATGTATCCTGTTGATGCCTGTATATTCATTTAAGTAGCAAATATCACTGTCAGATGGTCCCAGTCAACAAATTGGGTGGGTTACACTTATTTTTCTACACAATAAATAAATAAATAAATAAAGTTGTCATCTGGTTAGCTTTTGGTGATAAAGAATTGAAGTAAATAAATAGGTATTGAGTCAGAGTTCTTTTCAGTGCTTCAGATTCATCCAATTACCCTCCTGTAGTGCAGTTCATGATTGAAGTGTTTTATTTTGATTATTTTAAAACAAAAATAGGGAAACTCATTAAACTACCGGAACCCCAAACTGAGCCTGTGGAGCTGAGCATGTGGAATTTCAGAAACAAGGCATGTGTGGCACGGAGCAGAGCATATTTTGGATATTTGATATTGTAAGGCTTTACAAGTCTTAAAACACCTAATCAATTTGCTGAATCTTCTGAACAAGGTGTTTTTGGGGGAGATTCTCAAAGCCAGTGAAAGTCAAACTCTTCTCAGCACTAACTGGGTTTAAGTTCCTTCTTCTACTTGTTCCTTGTGAAGATTGCTGTCCTATTTTTCATTCCAAAGACCTGTATTCCTTTAATGTAGATATTTCATCTTCCTCAATTACTGTGTGATCTCTCAGGCTAAGATCAATTGAAAATGTAACATAGAAAAAATGGGAAAATTATTGCATTGAAAATTTTCATTGAAAAAAAAAAGGGAAGGAAAAAATTTGGTACTGAGTCTTCAATCCATGGGATACCTAAAGAAAATTGTTCTGCACATTGGCCCCATTGGTCTGCACATCCACAGCTTTCAACATTAATATAATCATTATGCCCTTCTCATACTGAGGAAAGTGAGCTGCAACTTCTGCAAAAATAATCTTCTCAAAGAAATCTATTTTCTCTTTATTTAGTTACTTATCCAATGATCATGATGATGATTTGGTGACTTATTTTCCCAATTAGCAATCTCTCTTTAGAAAGAAACATGAAACTGATTGTAGTAGGCAATGAGGATTTCAGTTTGCTCTGTGGAGAAAATGTTCCTCTTTCTCAACTTCTAGTGACTTTTTAAAAGGGTCTTTTTATTATATTAACCATTGCACATTTTCATTTTACACATATATCTTAATATAGTCATGTTGCTGAATTCTTGTATTCTGTGAGATCTTGTGATGAGGACCATTGTCTCTTTCTGCTACACTGCACTATTTCTTTTTTTAAAAAATAAATTACTTTTCTTTCTCTTTTTTATTTTTCATCTCATTGAAAATCTTCTGTGACCAACTTACAGTCAATAATTTGTCGTTTGTCCTGATCTTCTTAATTGCTAAATACCCCACGGATAGAGCATGGCACAAAGATCCTTCAAAATGCCAAATACATAGCTTGTGAAAATTAATAAATTCCCTACCGTTGGAGCCCTAGATGTGAAGAATTTTAAACTTTCTGTGTTAAAAAACACAAACCCTCAAAAAAACACTACATTTAACCTGAAGCCCTAGAGAAAGCTTCCCAAATTAAATGATAAAACTAAAATTCAAAGTGTGTAATTTAAATAGAAGTGTGCAGTATCACATAATAAAAAAATTAGAATTTGAAGTTTTAGAATACAGTAATATATATAAAACAAAATAGAAGTTTTAAGACAGAGACTAATCCTTCTTCACCTTCTTCTTCATGAGTTTAAACAGTATCTTACAATTACACAGAAAGTCCACATTATGAAACACAATTAATTAGTTATTAAGTTAAAAGTAAAAATAATTTAATTATCATTTATTAATGAAATAGCTTTTCCTTTAAAGACCATTTAAAAAAATAAGAAACCATTTTATATACTTATTAGTGAAATACTACACCTTACATTTGTGATATTTTCCGGTCATGCAAACCCTGTCATTGTCCAAAAGGAATACTCCTTGAGGAGTAAAGGGATAAATTGTTAACCAATTTATATTAATTAGGGTTTTATTACTAAGCTGAACCAAACCAAAAGAAGTGTCTCAAATACTGTGTGCCTCTACATATGGAACACATGATATACAAGACTTGTGGAATAGTTTTTGTAGAATTTCTGTCAGAAATATTAAAATTAATGGATTTACAGGGATGTTTTTCAACCTATTATTGCCACTATATGTGGCTCTAGTCAGTGTCACAGGGTTTTACCTACATCCATATTTATCTGGAAAGCTAATCTGCTTTGATTTATCATTTTAAGCAGTTTAAAATATTGCCTCCTAAAGCTTTTAACATTTCTGTGAACAAAAGCATTAACTTTTCCTCTAAAGCTGTAATGATTTATCATGTAAGTCTGCTTGTGACTCTATTATCCCCTTGATATATGAAGGAGGTGCACCTTAAAATCCCATTAATACCCTGTGCCATTGATAAAATAGAGTCTTTGAGCTTACAAATCACTGCAAGTAAAAACAATTGTGCTCCACAGTCTCACTCTGGGAAATCTCATTGTGTTGTGCTCCACCAGAAGTGCTGAGCAAACAAGAAGCAACCCAAGGTTTTGCACTGAAACCCCTGGAAATGTAAGAAAGGGCAGAAATCCCCCAGGATTGGGTACATTTGATACCAGGGTTTTCCTCTTGGAATAGAATCCTGCAGCACTAACTCTGCTGTGTGATTCAACTGGAATGAATTTATTGTTCTATTCAATAGCCATTGCTTTGATCCAATTCTGCCACAGATAAAATAACAGCAGGGATATTTCTGGAGATGTGCAGACAGCTCTGACTCATCAGTAATCTTCTGCTCTTGGGAATCTGTGAAGAAAAGTCCTGTGAAAGGACTTTTGAAAATCACTGAAACACAGATGAACTTTCCTGAATAAATGAGCAAACACAAATATGAAGTGTTTAAGTAAAGAAAAACAAACAAGCACATAAAGGGGCAGGGTTGAATCAACCTGGGCTAATACCAAGTGTTTTATTTTATTTTTTAAATCATTCCTACCAATCTATGATTGATTGTGGTGTCTTATCTTCTTTTCTGCCAGGGTTGAGATTAAATGCATGAGATGGTATTTCTTATTGGGACCTAGATGTTTATTAGTTCTTATCCATGTTACAGTCTCACAAACCGTGAGCTCTACAGCACTTCACTCTAACAAACTAAAAATGGGGACCTATCTCTGTACAAGGCTTTTTAAGGATAAACTGTCCAATTGAGAAATGACACCTAAATGATTTTTACTTTTAACCCAATAACCAACCACCCATGGCCTGCAATATGGACTTTTTTATCCAATTACACAAAACCACCCAAACCCATGGAGAAGAAGGTGAAGAAAAAGGTGAAGAAGAAGGACCAGCCCCCACTCTAAAAGCTCTATCTTGCTTTTTATATATTACTGTATTCTAAAACATTTAACTTTAACTTTTCTACCATATGATATTACATACTTCTATTCAAACTCCACACCCATAATCCCAGTTCTATCATTCCATTTTGGAAGTCTCCATGGCCTCAGGTCAAATGCAGTGCCCCCTTGGGAGTCAGTGCCTGTCAGCACAGAAAGTTTAAAATTCTCAGTAACCAGGATTCCAACAATTGATTATCAATCATTCAGCAATAAAGGATTTACCTCTCTTTTCTCATATTGCATCCCACAGGGACAGTTTCATCCTCCCCCATCTCCAGAGGTTTCCTTGTCCCTGCTGGAATAACCCAGGCCCTACTGTGGCACACAGCCCACCCCAGGAGCTGCTCCATGCCTGTGCTGGGTTTGACCCTTGCTGGACACCAACTGATGTCCTATCACTTACCTCCTTACCAGGACTGGGGGAGAGGGAATAAGACTTGGAAAAAAGCCCTTCTGGGTCAAGATAAAGACAGTTGAATAAAGCCAAGCCTGTGAGGGATGACAAAGAGTGGTGGCAGTTGCCATGACAGCAGCCATCCTTCTCTTGGTGCTTCAGTGCAACTCATCTTAAGCTGCTGAAAAGATCCCTGCTCGAGTATCTCCTCACTCACTGCTGGAAGCTCCACTCCTCCTGAACTCTTGTCTCCATGCACAAAAGGCTGGGAGGCCTTGGAAGCAAGCCCCAGAGCTTAGAAGGCATGTATTATCTCTGGCTTCTGGCACTAAATCACCCTCCCTGCTCCCAGCAAGCCAATACTTCCCTTGTTCATTCTTCGACTGATGATGGAGCAGTACCAGCTCTTCTTGCCCTTGAAACCCTTACAAATTCCAGCTCCAGCTGATCTCTGGCTTTTCTAATGTTATTCTTTTATATCCATGGATTTCTTGCCCTCCTCTGTTATCTGTTCTCACATCCATCTCCTGTACACCTGCCTTCCATCAGAGCTCAGCCTGCGCTCCCTGCTCCCCCAAGCCAGACTTGGGGCACAGACACTTGACTGGGATGCAGCAAAAATCCCAGGTTTTGAGTCCATTTGCTAAAAATTGTCTAAAGTGTCTAAAATCAAAGCCATTTTTCATTGGAGGACAATATTCTTCAAACTCTTTCTTGCCATGCAAAAATAATTCACTTCCAAACTTCATTAAGGACCAAAACCCACAAGTTAAATTTCAGTCCACAGTATATTAATTTCTATACTAATGAATACTTTTAAATCCTGTAATTTTGCCATGGATATTTCCAAAGGTCACTGTGGTTAACAGCTGAAACCTTGGCAATCCATGAGGTGGAAAGTGCAACTCTAACAAAGAGATGCAGAGAAGGGGTTGAGGTCTTACAATCCCCTTATTCCTCAAACATCACTAAAATGACCCAAGCCAAGAAGGTGCCTTGTTTTGGTTCCCAATTACATGTTTTATGTTTATAACAGTACTGCACTTCAGCATTTTTCATTAAATTTGGAACATTGACTTCATTTGGAGACCTTTCAAGCCTTTCACTCAGTTATCCATCAAGCTGTACTACATCGAGCTGTCAGGCAAAGCATGTAATGACTAAACTTTTCAAAAAACCAGATGTTAATGGCTCTTGACAGGGAAATATTTTCTTACCACAAAATTATGAGATGCCTTTAGGGCTGTTAGTGAGACATAAACAGCATTCATCAAACTTAATTCCTTTCTCATCGGAAGCAGGAGCTGTGCAGGTTGCTCCCTTTCTCTCCTCAGAACAGCTCCATATAAATGCAGGCTGCTGGTAAAAATATGAAATGGGGGGAAAAATAACTTTAATAATGAAAATTAAGTCTGAACCAGATTTTGGTTGGAGGGAAGATGTTTCTTTTGGTTGGATTTTGTTTTTGTGCAAGTGGTTTTTTTTACCACTGGAATATCTCACAAAATGAAATGTAAGTGTAGTGGAGCTTTTAAATGAAGAATGGAATTCTTCCTTACAGACTTGCTCTTGCTTCACCACAGTTTATCATTCTTGGTATTGCTCCCTTGCATAGCTGAAAAATATACAAATCCCTTTACTCTAAAAATCACTGGGTAGAGTTCTTAGAGCTACTTATTATGCAGGAAGTCAGATGAGAAAGTCAGAGGTTGAGTCAGTTTAAAAGTGAGAAAATAGAATTTTGTACCTACATAGGAATTTCCCTAAATAAACACAGATTCTCTCCTAAAGGGGGAAAATTAACGGGGTTCTACAAACAAAGAACAAAGAATAAATTATATTATATAATTTTATATACCTCTAGTATCAGAACTACTACATTCCTGGGAACAGCTTAGTGAAATTCATTAGTTTGTGATTTAGAGCAAATCAAGTTAGATATTTTTTTTCAGTGATTGTTACCAATTTATGATTGATCATAACTGAGCAAGTTCTGTGTCTCAGTTTTGCCAGCTGAACAGACTAAATGGGGCAATCCATTCTAACACACTCCTACTGAAATATTAAAGCTTCCTGGGATGATTTGAGAATTATTTTGTTTATTATGTTGAAGGCAGGAGTGACATATAAACTAAAATGTTGCAATCACCTTTTTCTGATGCAGTAGAATTTCAGTTCTGAACAGAATAAATGTATTTCAACAAAAGCTTTCATTTCTTCCAATCAAGATAGGTTGTGCTAATTAGCTGCTATAATGAACAGAAGCAAGCACAGAGTCACAGCATCCCTGAGGAAAATGAGAGAACGCCAGTCCATTTCGATCTATCTTTCCCCAAGATAAATGAGTGACATATTTTCGAGGTGGTCATTGTAATCCTAATAATAACTTAATGTATTTTGTCTTCTTTGTAATACCTATAGGTATTTTTGAACAGAAATGCAATATCAAATGTGCTTTTTCAGTTTTTAATCCTCTCACAAGAAGTGCCCTTTGTTACAAGCCTACTTTTGGAATTTCAATTCTGACTGTAAAGAATTTCAATAGATTCCACCTCTGCTCCTTTTTGCAGGCACAATTCCCTTTCAAGCGGGTGTGGAAGGAAGGTATTTTCAAGATCTAAGCTGACAGAGAAAGTGGATTCTTCTTCACTGTCACTTCATTGTGCTTTAAGGTCTCTCTGCTGAGGTGAGGAAAACATTTAATTACTGAAAGGTTTTCACCTGCATGATGGTGGGAAAAGGAGTTCTGAATCCCAGAGCAACAGGATCCAGATGTAATTTAGTGTGATATGGATTCTACTATTAATATCCAAATTCTTGCCCCAGCTTCTCTTCCAGGATGTTTTACATCATCAGTGGGCAGTCCATAAAGTTTCTACCTGTTTTATCCTC
This sequence comes from Ammodramus savannarum pratensis, assembly GCA_020466415.1. NCBI lineage: Eukaryota > Metazoa > Chordata > Aves > Passeriformes > Passerellidae > Ammodramus > Ammodramus savannarum. The sequence continues at coordinate 23,832,019 of JAHXMQ010012336.1, read as the reverse complement.
TGAGCACTGGACAGTTCTTGGTTTTAGACCTCAGATTAACATTACTTAGTCCTTTGCAGTCACTTAACCCCAGCAAAGTTGGCAGCAGAAACTCTGGGGCTCAGAATCTCCATTTTATTTAGGTATCCAAACCTCATTATTTGAGAATTAAAAAAAAAAAAAAAAAAAAAAAAAAAAAAAACCAAAACAAACCCAAAAGCTCATATAATAGTCCTCTACCATCACCAGTTTCATTTTCTTTGAAATAATTTTTATTATTGGCCATACAACAGCACAAGCTGATGAAAGAGCACAATATTTCCCAAAGAGAACCAGGCTTTAGAGAACTTGCTATGACACCTTCCTGCACAACTTCCTATGAATAATAAAATAGAATGTGTTCACACAAGGCTTAAAAAATGGTGACACAGAGCTGAAAATGAGGCAGGGTGTGAGTAATGACAGGCCTATGTCAGCAGTAGTAAGCAACTATAATCTGGAACAGCATATGCAGAATTAATTGAAATTCAATTATCTGCATTAAAATGCCTCATAGGAACAATGGAGAAAGATATGATATTTAAAAAGAAGAAAATTATCCATATGTGGCTTTTAGAAAATAAGGAGGCTGCAGAAATAATGAGAAATGAGCAGCTAGATCATTATACAACTGTGCTTCACTGAGAGGCTTTTCCTGGTAGGATTTTGTCTTTGCTAACCAGCCTTTCTCTCAGAGGAAAAATTTTTGTCTCTTCTGATTTGATAGACACTGTCATCTTCAGTAAAAGAAAAGAAAATATCAGAGCTCTATTGAATATTACACAGTGTGAAGAATTTCATGGGTTTTCCTACATATTCATGGACAAAAGTGTTCATCAGTATTTATGTAGTTAAATAACTTTTAATTTTAACATAACAGCTCAGGAAGAGATTTTTTATTTTAATTGAAAAATAGGACTGATTTATGATCTTTCATTGCTATTTTCCTGGGTTTTTTTTTCCTTTTCCACTGTGACAATACAGAAGTCCTTTATTTAACTACATAAACACTGATGAACAGATTTCCCAAATGCCAATGGCCAGTGAGACATAGGCAAATGGGAGAGGCAGATGACAGAAGGAGCAGCCAACAGTATTTTGGGGAGTCTTTCTGGCAACACAAATATCTCAAACATAAGTGTTTGAGATATTTAGGACCATTGTCTTTAGTAGTTTCACACAGTTGGATTAAAAGCTACATCTGAATCTGCACTGGATGAGTAAATAAGTTTTGCAGTCATCTGCTGTGGAGTCTGGGGTCCTTTCACTGCACAACCAGGATACATAACTCAATCTACATTACATTGATTTCTAGATAAGAAGAATCAGTTTGTTCCAAAGAGAAAAGGATTACTGACAGAAGTTTGGATATCTGATATTTCTTGGAAAATGGGTCATCATATCTGTTTCCTAAATGACATTTGGGTAACTCGGCTGTAACACAGACAGCTTCCTCATATGCAAGCTAAGAAAATGAGAAACAAAATGCTATTCATGAAGTGATCCAAAATTAATTTAATATTTCAATTTTGAACCCCTTGTCTGTGCAGATGGACAATATATTTTACACACACACACACACACACACACACACACACAGAGCCACCCATATATATATATATATATATATATATATATATATATATGCCTGTGTGTACACGTTTGTGTCTGTATAAACCAGGGATTTTCCATTATCCAAAGCAGATGCACAAGTTAAATGTTCCATGTTTACAAGAATTCTACAAAATAAAATTCTCCTGCAGCAGCAGGAGGTCTTTTAAATACACATTCTAAAAGGCATTCATGGTTAATTTTAGGCAGAAACATTAAACCTTCTTATGGAAACAGAATTAGTAATTAGTAGGAAACAGTGAAGACTGAGATTCTTTATATCTTTCTATTCAAAGTCCATTAACAGCTTAAGCTTATTTTCTAAATTCAAAGTAATGCAAATATTTCAATAAGCAATGAAGTCTGAATGCATTAAAGTAGAATCGCATCTGTTTTCTACAAATCTTAGTGAATAGACTTTGCCCAAAGGAAAAAAAAAATAGGAATAAAGAAAAAAGGGAAGAAAACTTGCTGCCTTCTGCCTTTCCCAATTAATGTAAATGCAGGAGGTAATGATTTGTGATTTTGTACAGGAACTTAGGTGAGCAATCATTGTGAAGGACTGAGCTCCTCCCTGCCTGCAAATGTGAGCAGCTTGTGCCACAAGGACTGAACAAAACTGCTTTTAAACAAAAAGCAAACTCAACTTTTATGCCATTGATTTGTAGAAGACAGGTACTGATTTGAAAAATAAGTCCCAGCCTCCAGTCTGTTATTCCTCAAGAACAGGAAGACAGGAATATTTTTGGCAATGGGCATCAAGCAGGTTGTACAGTAAATATTCTGTAAAGCTCTGCTGGTCATGTTAAGTCTCTGTCTTATAATAATTTAAAATCTTCCTATGGCTTCCCAGTTTGCAGCTCACAACATGAGTAAAAATCATTTTTGTAGCTGTAAGTTTAACAGAGAAACTTTTAAAACTCCAAGAATTTAAGTGCTTTTTCTCACCTTTCATTCAATGCAACTCCTGTTTGTTTTATTTGAGAAATTTTTTTAATGTACTTCATGGAAAATATACAGACACCTGAAATTGGAAATTTTTGCAGTTTTAGTTAGAGACACAGAAAATAATGCTTTCCTGAGCAGGTGTGTGAACTTTTGAATATCAGTGATTTAGGAAATGCACAAGTACAGTTATTTTAGAAAATATTTTATATTTTAACTTTATAAAATATTGTATAGTTTATCAAGCAAACAGTGCCTGAAGATGCTGGAAGAAACACTTCTTCAAGAGAAGTGCCTCTTGAATTTATACTTACCAGAAAGCTCTTTGGGAGTTCATAATTAAATCACAATTACTGGAATTGCAGACAGCTTGTAGAAAAAGATTTTCCTCAAAATGTCCACAAGAACTGTTCCTTTGTGAATACTCAAACTGTAAGGGCTGCCACACAGAAAGTGAAACCTCAGGAAATGACCCCCACAAAAAAATTTTCCTGTGAAACACAGATATTTCACTTATAGAATAATAATAGATGAGGGACCTGGAAGAGTTCTGAAGCTGGAATGAGTTGTGAAGGAAGAACAAAGCGCAGAATGTCAGCAAACACAGAAATGGTGCCTGATTTTGGATGTGGCAAAAAGCACAGTGTATAAAAGTGAATTTGGATTAAGTGATCAATGTGTGAGGCCCTGGAGTGCAAAGTTGGTTGTTTTTTTTTTTTCTGGATGCAGTTAATATTTAATAAAAGAAGTCATCAGACAAACCAAACAATAAGAGGCTTCTCAGCAAGTTCTGCTTGCTGCCAGGAAGATGTGGAGAATTTCCATTCCTTCTGTCTGGCACATTTGTTTAAATGCAAATATAATTGGTTCCACAGCCAGATGGAATCCTGCTGTCCAAATCTGTGGAATTGCTTTCCCACTTCGCCCTTGCCTCTTTCAATCAGTGTAACAGAAACATGTTGATACTTTTTTTTTCCTCATTTTTTTGAGTCTGTTTACTTTATTGATGAAAGATTAATTAGGAAAGGCAAGGGAGAGAAGGGAGCCAGCCTTTTCTGCACCTCCATTGCCTTAAACCCTGCTTTGGAATGGAAGGAGTGTTCCCTGAGAGTTTTTTGCCTGGTTCAAAAGGTGTGTGTAGAAGCATGACTCACTTCTCTGGCCCCTGGCTGTCACTAATCCCTTTCATGAGGATGACCAGGAAGGCTGACAGCTAATCGATTATTTACTTAGTCCTTAACTTGTTGTGCTCTGAGGAATTTAGAGCGTCAATCAGTGAAAGATGATGCACTCCCAGCCTCAATTTACCCACCTCCACAGACTCAGAGCCCTCAGTCCGTGCAGGGCTGCTCTGAAAGCCCTGATCACAGACCTGGACATGTTTTTACGGGGAAAGAAGTGGATTATGAGACTGAACACATTTCAAGTGCAAATCCAGAAAATTTACAACTTTTAACGTGCTTTTATTACTCAGTTTCTGTTACATCATGTCTTTCCTTCCTCGTGAAAATGGAGAAAAGCAATTAGCACACCCCTGTAATCACTAAACAGAAAATTAATATCAGAGATATCCAGGCTGACCCTCCTCTCCTTTCAAGGTTTCTTTTATTCATGCAATTTAGACTGAAGTAATGCTCTAAACAGTATTGTTTAAAAACACAGAGGGGTTTTCTTAAAACATCTGTATTTACTCTAAATAAAAATCATTTTCTGTAAGTTTGTAAGCACCCCTGGGAAAGCTGGGGGCCTACAGGATTCACCATGTGCCCGCAGTGCTTCAGAGGCACCTGGCAGTGGGTGATGTGCTCAGTGGTTCAGGGGTCACACTGGCAGTGCTGGATTGTTGGCTGGACTAGGTAAAGTGAAAAGTGTCTTCTTGATGGTTGGAGGATTCTAACTTCAGTTTTGTCTTAGACCGTTTTGAGTGCATACCTAAAAAAAATTAAATTAACTGTATTTTTTTTCAACAAAAGGTCCAGCAAAAAGCTAATTACAAAAATTTAGAAAGATATAGTTATCTCAGTGTAATTTAAGAACTCTCTGGAAGTTTCTAAAGCTTTAGAAGTTTTAGAGTTCCTTCTTGTTTAAAAGCACTGTGCTACTTCAGGTGTGTTTTTTTCAATATTTTAAATTAACTCACTCCATGTCTGCTTGTAAAGCTCTGCACACAGGGTTGCACAGGTCTCTGGGGACTGTAATTGTCAATAATTCAATATTATCTATCCATGAAGCCTGCAGGCAGCCTCAGCTCCAGGCAGTACTGGGGGAGTTCACACTCCTGGGGGGTGAGGTAAGGACTAAAGCCAGGCTCCTGAACTTTGGGAAAACAAACTCCAGCTCTTCAAGGAGATGGGAAATGCAAAGCCTTGGGAGGCTGTCCTCAGGGACAGGGTATTGTATTTGCTGGGAATGCCCCAGTAGGCAGGAATGATGAACATGACTCCATGTTCTCAGAAGGCTAAGTTATTACTTTATAATACTATATTATGTTATGTTATGTATACTATATATGTTATATATAGTATATATTAATAATATATACTATATTAAATGACAATATTTTATAATACTATATTATATTAAAGAATACTATACTATACTATACTATACTATACTATACTATACTATACTAAGGAATACAGAAAGGATACTTACTAAATGCCAAAAAGATAATAATGAAAACTCATAACTCTTTCCAGAGTCCTGACACAGCTCGGCCCTGATTGGCCAAGGAGTGAAAACAATTCAAAGCAGAATCCAATGAAACAATCACCTGATGGGTAAACAATCTCCAAACACATTCCAAAGGAACAAAACACAGAAGAAGCAAATGAGATAAGAATTGTTTTAATTTTCTTTGAGGCTTCTCAGCTTCCCAGGAAAAATATCCTAGGTGAATGGATTTTTTCAGAGAATGTGAAAGCCACAACAGGGCAGCAGAACAGAGCTGGCAGATCTTTAGGGAAATCTCCCATGGAAGGCCAGAGCTAGTGATCCCTTAGAGCAAAAAAAGGGGCAGGAAGGGCAGGAGCCCAGGATGCCTGAGAAGGGACCTGCTGGGGACACCAAAGGGACAGGAACAAAGGCACAGGCAGTGAGAACATGGCCGGGGACCTGGGAAGAGTCCAGGGATGAAATTTGGTTGTGCAGGGAAGGGCTGAGGAAGGCAAAGCTGGAATTGGCAAGGGACACGAAGAGCAACAGGAAAATATTTTCTGGTCTGGTAACCAGGAAAGGAAGGTCAAAGAAGGCATCACTCCTTGAGAAACAAGGCTGGGAAACTGGTAAAAAATGGGTGAGGAGAAGGCTGAGGAACTCAGCAAATTTTGTATGTCAGTCTTCAAAGGCAACCTCTGTTTCTACAGCTCTGGAGTGGCTGTGCAGCAGGATGGGGGCTCAGGGAGCAAAGTCCCTCCCACTGTAAGTAAAGATAAGGTTCATGAGCACCTGAGGAGCCTGAACACCCAAAAATCTCTGGGACCAGATGAGGTGCATCCCAGAGTCTGAGGGAATTGTTCTTTACTATCTCTCCTCATCAGTACAAATCCAAACCAGCTCCTACCCAGAGAACAGGACAGGATTATGACCAATTCAAGTGCTTAATTTCACTGGAAATCTTTGGCACTTTGGAAGAAGAAAATACCAATATTTTGCACTGATTCATATTTGAGAATCAGGCTTTGATAACATTAATGTCTTTCTGCCTGTCAGATTATGAAAAGTTAAGCCTTTGGCAATTCAGTGAGGTACAAGCCCTCTTCAATTAAATTTCATTGCCTCACTGACTGTCTGAGGTGTGTTTTGTTTACTTGTATCACTGCAAAATAAACAGCCAAACAACCAAATAAATGCCAGCCCAATGTGTGAGAGGATTCACAAAAGGAAAAAATCAGTTAAAACTTCAAATAAATGTGATTTTATTCCTCTACTCAGTAATATCAGTGTCTTTTCTTCTTGGAGCTTTCAGTGAATTGATTATTACTATTTTTAGGGAACAGCAGATAGGACAGCTTGGCACTGACCTCATGTCACTGTCAGTGCTGCTGTACTAATGACACTAAGTAATGTTCATAATCAAGAGGAAAATATGATACTCAGTAAAATTTTGAAACCTAACCAAAAAAGAAAAAAAAAGGCAAACAATGACACTAGCAGCCATGAGAAGTGGGGATGGGAAAAATATGACCTAAACTGAATAAGTTACTCACTGATGTACGTCACATTTGTATGGTTTCTGAGCAAACTGGGCCAGTGGAATGTGTCCCTGCCCATGGTGGGATGGTGGAAAAGGATGATCCTTAAGGTTCCTTCCAACCCAACCCATTCTGTGTTTCTTTGCATTTCACAGTCCCTGTGATTATCAGAGCTGCTGTAGACAAGCCTTTACAACCAAACCTTAATGGATCATCTGTCTCAAACACAGACATTGTTACTGTCCCCACACCTAGCCCACAAAGAGGATGAAGAGTGGGAAGATGGAGTGGGGTGAAGGAATTCCAGACAAATCATACAAGAGATGGGTACAGTTATATGTATATAGAAGTTTGATCCACAGGAGGAAATCTTCCCTTCTGACCCTGAGGTCAGTGACTCCAATGGTCCTTCCAACCCCAAAGTCTTTAGAATTGTTTGCTTGAGCAGGAAAAGATTGGAAAACATTTTGATCCAATTCATTCCACCACTGGAAGTGTTAAAGAAACTTGTGGATGTGGCACTTGAGGACATGGGTTAGCGGTGGTGCTAGTTGATGGTTGAACTGGGTGATCTCAGAGGTGTTTTCCACCCTTAATGGTTCTGTGATTCCATGATTCCCTAGTAGATGGAACATGAATGAATTTCAAACAACATGCCTTGATCTGACAAGTTCCAGAACACAGAGGTTCTTCTCTTGATGATGATCCCAGGAATTCTGGGAGATTCTGTTGTTTCAGGCTATTTTTTACACCCCTCAAAGCTGTCTGGTGTGGAACAGCTGGAAGTGGGATAAAGGATGAGCCACAGGATTCGAGATGAATCCTGGTCCTGCCTGGTGTACCTGGAAATCACTGCAGATTTTCTCCAGCTTGTAGGGCTCTGAAATGAGAAGCACTTGATCAGACATGAGAAATGCCCATTGTTTGTGCAGCAAGAGATGAGACCCAGGCAATGTGTGACAGGCAGGAGCATTTTCCTCTCACATCATGGCCAACAACTCTTAGATGTAGATATATTCTGTCTGTACATGTGTGTCTGCGGCTGTGTGTTCATGCATGTAGATTTCTCTAGCATCAGATGACATCCAGAATTATTCTAGATTTTGGTAATTGTGTAAACTTCAGCTCTTTTCAGTTCCCATAGCAACAGGACACTGCACTGAGATAGGAGTAGTCTTCCCTTTATATGATTTTGATCAGCTCTTTCTGTTGCAAATTAATATCAAATTGGAAGTCAATAATAAATGAAAATACCTTTGAAAGCAGCAGCCAGGAATGTGAACTGTGTGAGGGGCAGGAAGAATTAATCCATTCAGCTCTCAGCTGCTTCTGCTAGGACACAGACCAATACAGAGAGAAAACGACTGGGTTTTTAATGGAAACTCAGTGTAAAACAGCTTTCAGGAGCATTTCAGTGCAGAGCCAGTCATTTAAAGTGCATGCATGAAGGATAAACTATAAATCTCCTCTTTGCATCTCAAGGTCTTCACTCCCAGCTTTTCATCAGACTTAACTCATCTTTACCTGAGGACCTGATGATTAGAGGTGACTAAATCCCCTACACACATTGTCATCTCTTGGACACAAAGTCACACCTACAGACTATTCACAAAAAAAAGCCAACAACCTGCAAGAAAAAGTGAAAGGGCAATTGCAATGAAACTAAGGAGGACTTACAGAAAAACATATTGTTCTTGATCATGAATGACAAAATTCCAGAATGGTTTGGGTTGGAAAGGACCTTGTAGATCATCATGTTCCACCTGCTGCTCTGTGCAAGAACACATTCTTTGGTTGGTCCAAGATGATGACACCTTCTGCCTATTTATAAATGGTTCAGAACATGTTAATTATGTCAAAACTGTAAATCTACAACAGAAGAAATTAATTTCATTTAATCTGGGAGAAAAAAAATGCTTCTATGGCTTTGGAGTCAGCAAATCTAAGTATTGAAAAAAAAAAACCCCAGGGAAATTCATATTTGGAAAAGTCATATTTGTCATGAAAGATTACAACCAAATAGGCAAGGACTAAACAACTCCACCAGCCCCATTATTACAAGGCCTCCCTTAACGAATATTCTTTTCCTTTTGGAAATTCTGACTACCAAGTAGACAAAGCTTTTGCCCACATGCTGCTGTTCTGATTACAAAACCCATGGTGCACCATGCACACACAGACATTAAATACAACTTATGCCTTCCCACATCTCTTTTTCTTAGCAAGAATCCCCAGTGACTTCAACAGAAAAGCTCCAATGGAAATAAAAGCAGTGATCCCAATTTAGCCTTAAATTTCAAGGATGTGTGTGGTTGTATGTGTTACTTCTATAAATATCAATGAGCTCTCTGTGAAAACAAGAGTCAGAGAATTCCAACTTAGACTAACAGCCTTTCCTTTTGAATATATAATCATTCATTTTTCTACCAGAATGACTTTAACCTCTAATTTTTAAAGTTCAGGGTTTCTGTTCATGAACAGATCTCTTAAAATATATTCTCCAAAAAGCCAGCACTCTACACTGATAATGGGAAAAAGCACATACCTAAAGACCTGTATGCTGATTCAAGTCATAGAATAAAATAATAAGGAGAAAACTGAGCAAATTAAAAAAAGTAAACAATTCCGAGCTTACTTTTTTGCATTGGAGGCAGCCTACATAAGGAAAACTCCAGTGCAGGGCACTCAGTGTCTCTAGGCAGGGGTTTGGAAGATGTCTCACATCAGATGTAGCTTGTGGGCCACTTTTATTGGCTCCTTGAAATGTGCTTTGCCAAGAAATGTGAGACTCAAAGAGCTCTGTAAATTCATTAATCTCATAGAACAATTAGTGTAAAATCTAGTGAGTGCTAAATGATTGCAAATGAATTAGTTGCAACATAAGATTTAATTTTCAGTAGCGTGCTTATTTATTTATGTGACATTGCAAACTTTACAAGGCAAATACAAATATTTGATCCTGCAACTGCCATGAAAGAAACAGTTATTTCCTCACTTTCCCATCAAAACTGGAAGTTTCTGATTGACCAGTCAAGACCTACATGGAAGAAGAATGGGTTACTACTCTAGAGTGGCTGGGTTGGATGATCAGAGGGATGGAGCAGAGGAAAGGCTGGGATAATTGGGAATGTTCAGCTTGGAGAAGCTTTGGGGTGACTTCATTGTGACATTCCAGTGCCTGAAGGAGCTGACAGGAACCATGGAAGGAGACAAATTACAAGGGATGGAGGGACAGGACACAGGGAATGGCTTCCCACTGCCAGAGAGTCAGTTTAGATGGGATATTGGGAAGGAATTGTTCCCTGGGCAGGCCCTGGCACAGGGTGCACAGAGAAGCTGTGACTGCCCCTGGATCCCTGGCAGTGTCCAAGGCCAGGCTGGACGGGGCTTGGAGCAACCTGGGATGGTGGAAGTTGTCCCTGCTCATGGAAAGGGGTGGCACGGGATGGGCTGTAAGGTCCATCTGGGAATAAAGTAAAAAACCCCAACCTATCATGTTTAAATATTTGAACAGAGAGTTTGGGAATCTTTGGTGTCTTTCAAGATCCACGTGACCTGCTCTGCAGGCTGAGAGAACTGTCATGAAAAATTTTTGGCTTTTTTTTTCTTTTTTTTTTTTTTAAATCTCTCTGACTTTTGTGACTTATCTTCACAGCTTTGAGCCCACTACCATTCCATTCTCTATTTCCCTCCCTTCCTTCTGTAGGCATTAATCCAGTAGAAATTATTGATTTTATGAAGTGCCTTGCTCTGGGATTCTCAGCAGAGAAGATCCCACAGTGTCAACCACAAACACACATTGTTGGATCTGTTGTTATTGTCCCTCACATTTTCTCCTAATTTCCATTCAGAAGAATGAATATATAATTGCACCATTCTTTTAACCTAGAATAACCTTGATATTTTTAAAAAATGTTGACTGGAGAAAAATTTTAGTTGATGTAAATTGATTTATTAAAAATTAAGTTGAAGGAAATAGGTTCACCCTTACCAATAGGATTTTTCTATCTTTTTTTAGGAGAAACCAAGTAGATTTCCCTTTTAATTGAGAAAGCACATTCAATTACTGGTTGAATATGTTAGTTTTACCTCATAATTCATTCATCAGGGCCACTATGCCAAATTAATTGTAAAGAAGGAATGAAGCATTAACATTTAAACACCTATTATACTGTTCTTAAAATAGTTTAAGTGGCTGTATTAAACTAACACAGCAATGTTTAAATCAACAATTCCTGTCTTTTAAGCTCAGCTGGCTCCATCCATCCTACCAGCAAGATAATTAAGCACTGGTGCTTTTGCCTGTTGGCTACTAATAGATTAGAATGAACAGCAAACACAACCAGAGAAATAGCTCAATATATTCTTTTAATAGGTATATTTAAAAACTGAAGAGATAATTAGAGGGATATAATTGAAAAAAATCCTTAAAAAAACCTGAAATCTTCTTAATATCTAGCTCAAAATATGTAGAATTTGTTCCTACCCTTTATTTATTTATTTTTCTCATTTTGCTCTTACCAAGCTTCCCCTGGGGTTGTTTCAAGTACTTGTATTATCTTAACTCTATTAAAGTAAAGCTGAAATGCCCTGTGATTTTTTCCCCTTTACATTCTTTTGAAGAACCCATTTCTTGTCTTGCAGCTATTGAATTGAATGAAAAGACTACATTATGTACCAATCATGTTTTAACATCTAAAAGTGCAGTTTACATTTACTCCTAAGCCTGGGAAGGTAGAGAAGAACAAATCCTACGTGCTCAGATTTTAAGATCTGTGTGGTTCTGACTTATTGCTTGAGAAATCATTTCTGGCACTGTTTAAATGAACATTTTGCATTAACTGGCTACACTGATGTGATTCCCATTAAAAAAAAAAAAAAAAGAATTAAATTAGTAAAAAGAAAGAAGAAAAGAAGACCTAAAGGTTGTCCAGGTTCATAAACAGGTTAAAATATTGCAGCCTCTGTAGCTTTCTGTAAGAAAACATGAGTAGTTCTCTGCCCTTGTACCACTCTAAGAAGAAAACCCAGGGTGCAAAACACTTGAGTGGTTGTATAAAATTTTCACTTCCAATTTGTGCTCATACTCTTCATTTTGAATAAGGGAAAAGTGTCAGAAAGAAAGGGACAGTGACAGAATTGAATGAAGTGTCACCTACAGGCCACAGCACCATAAAACCTCTCAGTGACTGGAAGCAGTAAATGTTAAATCCAGAATTGCCATGTGATTTGGCAGTGACTCTGCTCTGGGAGCCAGGGTGAGGCTGAGGGTTAACACAGACAGCAATTCCTGCAGAAACCTTAGAAGGCACCAGGATATTGTGGGTTTATAAAGCTGATCAAAACAAAATATCAGCAATAAAGTGAAGGCTTAATATTTCAGGCAGCTTTTTCCTTCCTTCCTTCCTTCCTTCCTTCCTTCCTCCCTCCCTCCCTCCCTCTTTTCTCCCATTTGCAGGGACCAAGTTTTACCTTCTCCAGCTCCTCAAAATGGACCTTTTTTTTGGCTGGAGCATCTGTCCAGGTTTAGCTTTGCTGCCAGGCACCCACCTGTTGTATTGCACTAAATAGTTTATTTAGTTGAAATAAGATGAAAAACCTCTGGGTGAAGATAAAGGTCGGGAGATCACTTACCAATTACCTTCATGGGCAAAACTGACTTATGTAGGGGAAACTAATACAACTAATTGCCAATTAAAACAAGCTTGGGCAGTGAGAAGTAAATTAAAAGCCCACCTTCCTTCCCAGCTCCTCTGCATTCTCCCCAAACAGCACAGGGGGGATGGAGAATGGGGAGCTCTGGCTGGTCCATGATAATTTACCTCTGTCCCTCCTTGCCCTGTCCCCCTGTGAATGCCCCTGAGCTGCAATCCTGCAGGATAATCCTGCTCCAGGATCCTCTCCAGACCCCAGACCTGGGGTCTGTCCCACAAAATGCAGGGTAAACTCTGCTTCAGCACCTGGAAAATCTTCTCCCCCTCCTTTTCTGATCTTCATGTCTGCATTTTGTATCTCACTTTTTCCCCTTCACTCCTCACTGCCTGTGCAAGTTTTCCCCCCTCTTAAATATATTTTCACAGCAGAGCAGCCCTGTACATCCCCCTGTCCTCCAGAAATCCTGGCCACTGATGGCAGCTCTTTATCCTATTACAATCCCTGATAGGAGCTTCTTTATCTTCTTATGAAAGGAATTAGCCAAACAATTAGCAATTTAGATGGTAAGAGTTGGAGGTTATAGCCATAATGAAGTTCTGGGGCCTGAGAGAGCAGCTAGAGGAATAAATTCAGATTATTTGCACCTGGCAGAGCAGGCATACCTGGAAGCATGGGGAAAAAAAAAAAATTCTTACAGATCAGTTTAAATAATTCTGGACAGGTTTCTCCACCTGCTTTTGTCTGGGTACTGAAGTGATTGTTTTAGAAAAAGATAAAGACTAAAATTACCAACTTCTGGGATTTATAAACAGTGCAAATGGTGAATCACAATTTCACTTTTTATTTCTGGATGATAAAGAAGTATTCCATTAGATTGGTAGTCAGCACTCTTTTAATAGAACGAGAATTGCAAGTTTTGTATCTGTTATGGTGTGTCTGAATTAACAAGACCAACTGACAGCTCCCTCAAATAATTTGGAGTTTGCCCTGTGTCCACACAAAAAAGTGTTTGATGTGCTTGATAGAGAGGCCAAACCTGGCTCAGATTCTGCTCACAACTTCCAGAGGTAAAGCTCTGAGTGGCAGGAGCTCAGTTTTTAGGCTGGAAATCTGCCTTGGGGGGTTCTGGCAAAAATGTGGTTTTCAAACAGTTCATTTTATTATGAGAACTGAAACTGCTCTGGTGACTGTGAGGACATTTTCAGATGGTCTCTACAAACAACAGCAGCAGCTGTAAAAGTCACTCTCCATGCAGCCAAAGCAGAGACATGTGACTCCAATAAATTGCTATTAGACAGAATATAATCCGTATATTTGGGCTCAGAACAAAGTAATAAGTGCAGTAACATGGTGTAACCAGGGACTGTAAATAGGGCTGGCAAATCCAGACAAAAAATGAGCAATGTGACCTCTGAGACAGCAACAAATAGGAGAGAGGCACCTGATAAAAATTGCCAGGCTAAGGAAAAGATGAGCATTAGGCGCTGCAAAAAGGCGGAATTTCCCCCTAAAGAGACAACAAGGATGTTTGGGAAAGCCAGAAAATCAAATTAATATGAGGAAGAGATGAGGCTTCACTTCAGGGGATTTGGTCAGCAACATAAAAATATCACAAATATAACAAAGAAAAGAAAACATTGAAGAAAATTAAAAGGTTCACTTTGGTTTCAGCTTCTCTCCTCTTCAAGAGCTCTTCAAGGCTTAAGTGACCAAGAACCTTGAAGGACTGTGTCCATCTCCACCACCTCTATGCTACCAGCTCCATGGTAGCAGTGCCTACAGATAATTTAAATAGTTTTGAATACTTCACAATAACAAAACAATAGTTTTGAAGACCAGCAGCTCTGTATTTGTAGAGCTGATACAATGTGTAAAAACAAACAACTGGTTAAGAAATTTATTGTCCGTTAAGGAATTTAATGAAGTTTATTTTTTCTTTATTTTAAAACTAGTTTTATTATCAGTTTTCATCATGACCATTTCAAATTGCCTAATCAATAGGTAATGATCCACCATTTCTATGGTACCAGCTCCATGGTAGCAGTGCCTACAGATAATTTAAAAGCAGTTTTTGAAGACCAGCACCTCTGTATTTGTAGAGCTGATGGCAAATAATGTGTAACAACAAACAACTGGTTAGGAAATTTATTGTCCATGAAGGAATTTAATGACATTCATTTTTTTTAATTTTAAAACTAGTTTGATTATCAGTTTTCTAAACACCTCCATCATGACTATTTCAAATTCCCTAATCAATAGGCAATGCATTCACACAAGCACATATAGATTGCAACATTAACATGGATTTTGCTGTAGGTAAGGGCTTTGAGCTCTGACAGGGCCACTTTTTACAAAATATTAGGATTTCTCTTGGCCAAGATGGATTGCTGAGCTTTCTTGGGTAAAGACAGGAATAATTACTCTAAGCTGAGTGGTGATGGAGCCTTTGTGCAATAAATGCTGCTCTACAGAATAAATTGAAGAGTTTTACACTGAAACTCCCCAGTAAACACCAGGGTAGCTGTAGTGCAGCTGCTCAGTGGTCATTTAGACAGAATCTGCTTTTTCAGCAGTGGGCAGAAACATGTTCAGAGGGAAAAACACAAGGAAAAGGCAACAGTATACTCCCCTGAATATATTGTTGTCCCAGTCCCTGACCAAAGATGTTCAGGAGAGAAAACATGTCATTAACCACCTCTCCTAACCTCCCAGTGCTTTGCTCTCCAATATTCCTGCTCAGTTTTCCCTTCCATTTGACCCCACACTGTTCTGTGGTAGCAAATCCCACAGTTCCCATAAATCCCTTGCCAAAGTTGGGGTTTGTTAGCCTGGAGCTGCCTGCGCCACCATCCGCAGGGATCCTCCTGGGAGGAACATGGAATGATTCCTTTCCCTCCTGCCACGTCAGTGCCTAGCTCAGTCTCTTTTCTGCACATTCCTCATCCCTGGAAGCCATTCCTGAACTCTGCCTGATCTCTCACAGAAACATTACAAGCTCTTTCTCCTATTTTAGATGAGGCCGTTTCATAGAATAAATTAAAGTGTCCAATGCTACAGATGGCGGATATAAAGTGATGGATGCTGACAGCCAGCAAATGTGTCATGGCTTAGTGATAATGGGGAATTTGGACAAAGGGGGCACTTGCTGATTTTTCTAACCTTAACAACTCCATGATTCCTTGACTGTATGAATCTAAGGATGGTTTGCCATTTAGGAGGTTTATTAATTTGGGCTGAAGTAATTGAAATGCTCATATAACTTCCCAGGAAGAAAAATGTACCATTGCCCAGCAGGAAAATACTGTGTATTATCAGACTCCTTTATTTGGATGATTACAGAGACAATTTCAAAAGATTAGGGACATGGGTAGACTTGAAATGGATTGAAACGTCACTGGTTGCACACCATAATTTCTGTGGATTAAATTTATACCTCTTATTCTTATTCTGATAGGATTTGCTCAGACTGAATATGAGTATTGCAGATTCTGGGAATTATCTGTAGAGACTGAGCAGGAGCAAAATCCACTTCACAGTTGCTGAAACTGATCCAATTAGTACAAAGTAACCTGCACTTATTTCTGTGCATCCAAGCAAAATATTCACTATAAATGAGTGAGTTTGGGTTTGTTTCACGTATTTTCCACCTGTCTATACGTAAATAATGCAGATTTGTCCACAAACACTATTTAGAAATCAGTGCCAGAAATGCATTTCATAGAATGATGAAATTACAAAATATCCCCAGTTGGAAGGGACCCACAAGGACCACGGAGTCCAACTCTTGGCTCTGCAAATATTTGTTACCAGCAGCTCAGTAGACATGTGCCAGTGGACTTTCATAACTGCACTTGGGCTGATTCTTTAATAACAAAAAAAAAAAAAAAAAAAATCATCATCATCTTCAAATCTCACTTTGTTGATAAATAACTTGTCCTCATCACCAAATGATGCATAAAAATGTTCAGTCTCCCATGTGGCTCCCATGAATTAATTAATGAATAAATAGTTATCAACATCATACACAGTTTTATTCCAACATTTAGAAGCAAGAAATAAATGCACTTTCCTGTAGGTGGACTTGGTGCTGTGTTCAGAAACAGGCTAATTTTAGATAATTAATTTCTGGAGTAATTTTAATCTTGGAGAACAGATCTGGTAGCAGAGTTGGTTTTTTTAGTGTAAAATTCAGAAGCAGTGAGTGCTGTAAAGAAACTCTAAGTCATATACTTTCCAGGACTTGGCTCTGGAAGTTTGAAGACTGTTTGAACTTCATGCATCAGGCAAACATTTTAATTTTGAAGAGGGCTATATATTGGGAATTACATCATTTAATCTGTGAGAAAGACTTCTTCTTGAAATTAATACAGCCAGATTGTTTCACCATATGTTTCTCCTAAATTCCCCTAAGTATTCCAGGAGCCAACCAAACTTTAGCATATTTTAGCTTGTTTATCTTTAGCTGCAGAACTGATCTGGCCAGCAAGAGATGTGTGTTGTTTAATTACCTGAACACAAGGCAGTTCTTGCCTGAAGTGTGCAATATAGCAGCAGTTTGGTTCTTTCTAGGAGGATATTTGGGTATCTCTTCCTTGGAAAGGCTTTTTTTTTACTGGAATATATTGTTTATAGGTGATGCTAAAGAGCACATTGTTCATGACTGCTTCCCATATAAACTCCCTGCCAACCTGAGGATTTTTAAATTGTCCATTTTCAATGGACACGGGCAATGGAAAAGCACTTAATGAGTTTAAATTTGCCACTGAGAGGGAAATCCATGAAGAGGAATTGGTAGGGAATTAATTTAACCAGCCCCTTAAACAACCAGCCCTGAAAATAACTGAGCTGCAAGGTGCCAATACCAAGCTTACACAACACTTTTAATTTAGCTGCATAGCAGCAATTATTCTCTTTTAACTCCCAGGACCTGGGGAATGGAGAGGTGCAGCAATAATTCATGGCACTTTTTTTTTCCCTGATAAAGAGGCAGAATTTGTGCTGTGGGGTAATGCAACAGGTTTTTGCAGTTCAAGTGACTGAATGTTGCTTTTCAGAACAGGGTTACACTTCAGCAAAGTCTGATTGCAGTCAAACTTCATGAAGATGGGTAGAAACAGATGTAATGCATGAGCATGCCTAATTTCAGTTCTTTTTAGATACAGGCATGAGAGATAAAGGGAGAAATAACCAATTTCTGGATATTTAAAAAGGAGCTGACACTTGCAAACTTATGCTCCACATTACCTTGGAATAATCATTAATTTGCCTGGAACTCCTCAATCAAAAAAGTACCTCTAAATCATATCAGCCCTTGCAATTTCACCAATATTGCTTGAAATAAATAAATAAAATGGAAAACAAGCACAATCTAACTTATTTGACAGCCTAGCTGACTACACTGAATAGCAAGATCATGCAAACCGCTGCTTCTTTGCTCCAATTAAAGTGATTGATAGAGATTGAACAACTGAAAATGCACAAGACCTGGCAAAATCTAATTAGCTAAAACCAGAAAAAGTATTACACTGTGAGCAGATCTGGGCAAATAATTGATTTAGAGGAAAAACTGTGTGTTGGGTGGAAGAATGAGGACAGGCTTTGATCAATCACTGAAATTTTAAATCATTTCTTTTGATAATTGTGTGAAAGAAAAGATAAGAAGTTGATCCCTAGAAGGCTGAAAACCATCTGACATTCTCCAAGGTAATTTTTAAAAAATTATTTTTACTTGCTTAAGTAGAAATTAAAAGGTGAATTACAAATATAGTGACATATTGGGAGAGCTTTTACAGAGGTCCAACCATACAAAATGTACCCTTTATTTTAGAAGGCTGTTTTATAATCTCTTTTACAAGAGAGCTAAAACTGAAAACTTCCAAGGTTTTCAGGCTTCAGCAATTAATTTCAGTAGTTGCATTTCTGATACCCGAAAGGGGCTCCAGTTTGAGTATGCAGGGATGGGGTTAGGAAAGCTAAAGCCCTGAGTTGGATTTGGAAAGGGATGTGAAGGACAACAAAAAGGGCTTCTAAAGGGATGTGATCAGAAAAGTGAAAATTAGGAAAAAAGTGAGTCCAGTGGTCAGTGGTGCAAGGAATGATGAGAGAAATGAGTGCCACAGCTGAGAGGAACAAGAAGAACCAGCATCGCTTTGGCTGTTACAGAGTTTTTATATATATGTATTTTTTTTCCTTTTATGCAAATTAGTATTTCACAAACCTTTAATAGATTGAGAAATTCATCTACAGCAGCAACCCATAAGTTACAATTTCAAGATTGCAGGCCCTTCAGGCCTGAGGAATTGAACTGGAAGCGTTGTGAGGATGGTGCCTCCCCTGGGATTCCTGTCTCATCAGCTAGTGAGCATAGCAGCATCTCTGCACTGCATTGATGTGTCTATTTCTGTCTGTCTTGATCAAATATGTGTAAAACTTTCCCACTGAAGTTATTTCAGGTTTAATCAATCATTAGGAAGTTGTTTCCCACAATGCTTGCTGGTAAGAGTGCCCTGTGTGTTCATTCCTAGCGGGAAGGACACAGATCCTGCTTTGGGAGCACACAGGGATGAGTTGCAGCTTTCCAGGCTCCACATTTGTGGAAGTGCCACTCACCTGGGTGTGGCAGTCCCAGTGGCCTGAGCCTGGCCTAACTTTTCATCTGGTCAAGCCTAAAGCATTGTAACAGATGTATTTTATGAAAAATACTTTTGCCAGGATTTTTTCTCCTGAGAAGCTGAGAAGCCTCAGAGGAAAAGAAAAAGAATAATTTTCTGCTGCTGTGGGATGTAACAGGTGCATCTTTGATTGGCCCATGTGAGTTGTTTCTACCTGATGACCAATCACATGTCCAGCTGTGTTGGGACTCTGGTCAGTCACAAGACTTTATTATCATTCCATTCCCTTCCTTGCTAGCCTTCTGATGAAATCCTTTCTTTTTCTTCAGTGTAGTCACTCCCAGGTGTGACAGCCTGGACAGAACTCCCAGAGCAGGAGGAGCTGTCAAACACAACAGAGGTGAGATGTTCTGGGGCATTGAGTGAGGAGAAACTTCCCCAAATCTCCCAAAATATGTGGGATGATGGGAACCCTGTAGCAATCAATGGCAATGTACCTCCCCCTCTTTTTTTTTTTTTCTTTCTCAGTTGAGAAATCTCTCAGGTGTGAATTTTTTAGATGTGTTTATTTAAGTCTAATACAGATTTCCAGTTCTTTCCAGTCTGTTGCTCTCTCTGAATATCTAATGAATAATGCGATGTAAATTAAATTGATGACTGGATGTTGCAGTGGGGCTTGACAAGTGTTTCTTGAAGTTTACAGGCATCCACATATCTTGGCTCCTCATCTGCAGCAGCTCTGAGTGGTGTTAGAGGAAAATGAGGAGAAAAATTAGCTGTATTTAAAAAAAAGAAGTAAACTTTTCAAGTCTAGTTTAAAAAGTAATTTTGACACCCTCTCAGCTCAATAGTAATTTCTCACCTTCTCTTTCCATCATGTGCAGTTTGCTCTACTCCCTTCTGCACAAGGGAATCTGGGTTTCCTTTAAACTGATGCTGATTTATGTAAAAAAATATTTTATTAATTTAGTAATCTTTATGCCAGCCTTTCAAAATGCAAACAGAGCTGTCCTCTGGGAAATCCACTCAGCTGCCTTGGGGCTGAAATGCACTGCTTTATAATGTCAAACGGTGGCACCAGGGTGAATTTCTTCCTGAGCTGAGATGCACTGCTCCAGAGTATCATACCTACAGCCATAATTTTAATGATAATTTATTGCTCCTGAGAAGGGGAAAAGGAGGTCAGATGTGTATATTGGTTCAGCAAGCACGTGCTGTTACTCATTCCCTTGCTCAGCCTCTGCAGAGATGATGGAGAGGAAAAATGAAGCATAATGCATTCTCAAGGTTGCCAGGAGCAACTAATGCTTCCAAATTGGTATTCATGTTTTATTACATCTTAAATTTCAGCACCTTAAAAACAATAAAGGAAATTGCATTTTCACAAAGAGTCTTCCTTCAGGGAATGTACTTCAAGTTTACTGTCTTTTTTCTGATGTCTTTGTCCGTGTCTTATGAACTTCCATTTTCAGGGAGAATCTATACATCTCTAAATCCATATATTTATCTATATATATCTACCTCCAACCTGCCCTTGGACTCTTCCAGGCATGGGGCAGCCCCAGTATTTACCTGAAATCTGTCTCTTTTTGGAGACATAAATAACCAAATAATTTCCCCCAGAGCAAAAGCCAGAAGGAAGGAAGAAAAAAGCATTTGTTCACCATTGTTATTATACAACTACAGAAGTGTTTTTAATGAAAAAAATGTCATTAGCAATGAATGGATCCAATACAGATCCTCTCAAATGAAAATATGACAGGGCAAACTCTTAAAGTCTAATTTCTTTCTACTGAACATGGAACTGTCACACTGGCATGAAGAATATTAGACTGAGTACAAAAGAAATGGAAATGAATGGCTGGAGAAAAAAGAAGTTATATCTTTGAAGTTCAGAAATTCTTATCATTCCAGGGAGTTAATGCAATTTACATTGACTGTGGTAGGTTATTAATAAAAAATACATTGATCAGAAAACTTTTGTATATTATGAATATTCGAATAATTTTTCTTCACAGAGGCAACAACTTATTCAAAGGAAAGAGCTTGTCAGATGAAAGCTCAAGAAACCATCCCTATTCTCTTATTACATGTTCTTACAGCTTTCTGTATAAAAAAAAGGAATAATAATAGTGAAGGGTTGCTGAACTGGTGTTTGATTGTAAAAGGAAAATAAGAGTTCTGGCATGCACCTGCACCACAGTGCCCTGCTCAGAGAGATTTCACAGCACAATCACAGAAGTGAACTGCAAAGAACCCAAACTTAAGCCCAAAAATCTGATTGAAAACCCAACAATTATTGATTATTTCTGCCCATTTCATTACCACAAATCCAAACAAAGTCCAGTACCTCCCCTCTGAGTTACCACCACTCCCTATTTCCCTTCTAATAAAATTTGGGAAGGGAACTGAATACCTGCTTGATGAATCCCAGTTATTTTTTCTGATTATTTCTACATTTATGACACTGGAAATGTTGGTTTTATTTGGTGATTCACAAGAATTAATCCCTTTTCTCTACCTGAAAAAACACTTCATTATTTGTTTCCATCCACTAGGTAATACAATTTTCTAGCATTATTTATATTTAATTGTATTTTACTCAGTATGTTATGAAAATAATTATTCTTAAAATTGGTAAAAAATCAAGAAAAAATACTAAAATGTCCTAAAATATAGAGAAAGAATACACAGGGATTACAGAAGGAAAGAATAAAATATTATTGTTCTGTTATCCATAACATGTTATTTGAGAACACTGAAATGCCATTAATCATTTTTCAGAAGTTTGAAAATGCATAAAACCCTACAGAACAGTGGCTTTAAAAAAAAGCTTATCTAGTTTTTGTCACCTGTGCAGATTTTTGCATTACTTGCGGAAAGGTCTATAAAGCAAAACCAAAGGGTGAGGATTGTAAATGTTGTATTAAAAAGTGATATGAAGTGATGCCTGTGAATTCACAACTTCTGTTATAGAAAAATTTAGTTCTAGGGTTTTTTTACTTGAACTTCTGCTATCAATACCACTCAATTTACCTTAAAAATTTGAAAAGAGCAATCTCCTTTTCCTCTTGCTTCTCACTGTGTTGCCAGAGCACATTTTCTCTGCACTCTAAGCTATAATCTGCCTTTGATCTTCCAAACACCACTGACATTTCAGGTGCCTTCTGCATAAAGGTAAAAACACCCCAAATTCAGCAGCAGTTGGGTTCCTTGGTGTGGTGTTGTGAGGGTCCCCAGGATGAGGTGAGAGATGAGAATTTGACTCCATGTTCTCAGAAGGCATATTATATTATATTATATTATATTATATTATATTATATTATATTATATTATATTATATTATATTATATTATGAAAAGCTATATTAAAGCTATACTAAAGAAGGAGAAAGGATATATCAGAAAGCTAAACAAGGTTGACAATGAAAGTTAATGACTGACTCCTCAGAGTCTGACACAGCTGTGATTGGTCATTGATTAAAAACAATTCACATGGAACCAATCAAAGATACACCTGTTGGATAAACAATCTCCAGACCACATTCCAAAGCAGCAAAACACAGGAGAAGCAAATCAGATAATTATTGTTTTCATTTTTTTCTGAGGCCTCTCAGCTTTTCAGGAGAAATCCTGGCAAAGGGATTTTTCAGAAAATATCATAGTGTCACCTTGGGTTCTCCCAAGCTGCAGATCTTTCACTGCTTGTCATTTTCGTGTATTCATTGTTGAATAAATTTGCATTATTACACTCAAAAGAAGCATTTCAGTGCCGACCACATGTTGCTTTGGTGAGCATCACCTTCTGCTCAGTGGAATTATTTCCCCAGGTTTTTTCCCTCCTGATATTTCTGCTCATCACTTTTCTGTTGCCTCCCATTTCTCCCCTGTTGCTTTGCACCTGAACATCTTTTCCCTGCCCTGTTTTCTCTCTCTGTCCTGCCCTTCCCTTCCTGTTGGGGGATTCCCTCCTGCTGGCAGCCGGTGGGAATGATGCTGGGATGCAGGAGGGCACACCTGGGAGCTGATGGGTGGGGCTGGGTCAGGGGATGAGCAATTCACACTTCCAAAAGGAGTGGTCACAGAATAAAAGAGCCTCTTTTATTTTACAGGTTTAGTAACGAGGATATTTCTATGACTTCCCTCAGCAGAGCCTCCTGGCCTTTTCCTAACAGCAGGTTTTATTTTCTTTTTTGTTTTATTTTTATTTATTTTATATTTTTTCTTTATTTTTACAACTTTATTTTCAAACAATTTATTTATTCAAAAATATTTTAATTAAGTTTTGTTTTATTTTTAAGTTTTTATTTTTTATTTTAATTAAATTTTTAAATTTTTTATTTTATTTTAAAGTTTTAAATCTATTCATTTAAATTAAATTTTTTAAATTTTATTTTTATTTTCTTTCTCTGTTGTTTGCAACCCAGATGTCTTGAGGTCAGGAAGTCTCAGCATAACCAGGAACTTTCTCTGTGAAATAGTTCTTGGTTCCTTTCTTCTTCATTTTCTAAGAAGCTGAGATCATTTAATATTTCTCCCTTCCAGTCTGTCAGCTGTTTGCACTGACAATTCTTCAAGGCAGATATTATCTCTCTTTATTATTATTATTTTATTATTATTATTCATTCTTATTTTTTTTAATGTAATGAAAAAAGGCAGCGGGTAACAATTGTGATCAAAAATGTTATAACAATCCAAATGAACTACATTTTTCACTTAATTCCTCTGTCCAAATTATGAAAGTGGATATTTATGATCTCAAAATTTAAGCAAAATTTAACAAAATTTAAAAATAACAACAGCTAACTTTACTATACCCAGGTCATTCAAAATCCAACCCATTTTTCTTTCTCCATAAGCTTCACATGGATGTAGAGAAATGTTTCATTTCATTCCAAGTGGTGTTATCAACCCTGTGGGGAGCCCTTATCACTCCAAAAATCTGGCAGTGTTTGTCATCCAAAACCAGTGGGGAAAAGCAATAACAAAGGTCACCTGAAGCAGTTTTTGTTTTCCAGAAATCTCTATCTTTCCCCAGTAAGATTCAAACTGGGGTGTTCTTTTAATTTCGTGGTGATCTGTTTCCAAAATTGTTCTGCACAGTGACAATCCCCACAGAAATCTAGAAATGCAACACAAAATAATTGTAAGATCTGACCGGATCCCCTTCATTTTGTACTTGTTGGAGCTTTAGTGATGAAATTGAAAATCATAAGTGAGGGCACAGGAGCTGGATTTGCACAGGGAAATTGTTTAATTAATAGAACTGGGAATCACATCCCAGTTCTGATGCTGCTTACAACTAGGTAAGCCCCAGAGCCAATAAATGTCATTTGAGTGGTGCTGAAAGATTTGCTGGACTTCCTTTGGTTGGTTGAAAGTTGCTGGACTTCCTTTCATCTCATCTGTATTTTTATTGTCTTCTATTCAAGTCAGAGATAACTCTGTGCAGGAAATTGGGTGACAATAAATCAAAGCTCTATTAATCAGGAAGCATCCAGTTGACTTAAATGTGATTAAGACTAGGTCTTAGCATCTCTTAATTTTAGTCTTACAAATTCCCTCTAGCAAATTAGAAAAAGAATTATTAGTTACTATTCAAAATTCAATGGAGTTTATTAAAAACTCAGCTGGGCATCACCCTGAGGATCCTGATTTACTGTTGGAGCTGCTCTGGTTAGGAGCAGGTGGTTTGAACAGATGATTATCAGAGGTTTTTCTTAAAAAATATATCAAGAGAGCCCCCAGCTCTCCAGAAAAAAATACTACAACTAATTCTTATTAATCAAACATTTTCCACACTTTCATAAGAAGAAATAGTTTTGGTCTCTTAGGAGTAGCAGTTCCTATCTTAAATTATGACACTTTTCCCTTCTTTTTGGAATTTCTCTATCTGGCCCCTAACTGAGGTTTCATGCTCATACTAATCAAAGCAGCAGGACACAGCAGATCTTTCAGTTTCATTTTCTCTCAGAGCCATGAAACTTTGGCTTTGCCTTTTGACACATTGCAAGACTTAAAAAGTGTCAGAAAACAGACTGGCATTAAATATGGGCAAGGAATTCACCTCAGAGTGACCTGGTCAGGGCAGATATTGGTAGCTTATTGCAACCAGGGAAAGAATAAATGGTGAAAACCTAATTTGTTTTGGAGAACATGGACCCAGTGCAGTTTTAGCCCCTGTAGGAGCCCAAGGCTGCACTTGGAACTCTGTGTGCAGAGACACTGAGTAAATCTTGTTGTAATTACTGCCAGTGCTCCTCAGTGCACAGAATACTGAATTAACTCCACTGTTCCACTTTGAAATGATTGTTAAAGCCACTAGAGAGCAGAAATGACAGTGTAAATCCTTAAAGTTTGTGTGCACATTGAAACCCCAGATATGCAGAAAACTACAAAATTCTGTGGGGCCTCCAGCAACAAATGCCACAATCCCTGATCTCCTAAATACATGGATTCCAAAGAAATGCAGGGATCTTCTCTTCTCTTCTCTTCTCTTCTCTTCTCTTCTCTTCTCTTCTCTTCTCTTCTCTTCTCTTCTCTTCTCTTCTCTTCTCTTCTCTTCTCTTCTCTTCTCTTCTCTTCTCTTCTCTTCTCTTCTCTTCTCTTCTCTTCTCTTCTCTTCTCTTCTCCTTTCTCTCCCTCTCCCCTCCCTCTCCCTCTTTCATCAGGGACTACCCCTGAAGCAAGAGGACAGTCCTGCAATTTGTTTTTATTGAGGTACACACCCACATTACTTAATGAGTCATAATTAGGTTTTACCATCAGCTTTACACTAATGAACATGATGAACAGGAAATTCCTCCTCCTCTCAGAGCAAATATTAGTCAGATTAGTCAATTATTAGTCAGATCATTATGTGGATGAAGTGTTGGTAGCTCTTCTTGTGCTGGCAGTGGTTATTGGGAATTATGGACTAATTTTCACCATCCCTTAACAGTTTTATCTCCACAAGAGGTCTCAGCATGGATTTCCCACAGTACATGTGAGCCTCATACAGATGGAAAGGGAGGGAAATAATTCAGTGGCATTTTTTGGGGCACATCGATAAGATCACATAAAAGACAGTTGGAAGAACTTGTTTCTCTGTTACTGTATTTTAGATTATAGGCACAGAGCTTTTACTGTTTCTCACTATGAACAGGATCCTCTTCTATCCAGAAGAACATAGGTACATTTAAATTTTTTAATGTGTTTTTATATTTTAGGATTTTTAGAGAAAATGTGAACACTGTAATTAAAAAATACTTGTAAACACATACCTAGGAAGAGTTTCTTTTTATTTCTATTAACTGAAGAAGAATTAATACATATTTTCCCATCACTATTTAACTTAATGTCTATATACATTTTTTATCAAGACCCATATTTCATTTCACAGTTCTCTATGTTTTTCAGTAGTCACTGACAAATTGTGAGAAGAAAAGCAAAAATAGGATTTTGGAAAATCTGTATAATTTTACATGCCCCAGCAGAGAAAGAAAAAGAAACAAGTAATTATGATCTAGGTAGGCATAAAATGTTGACTTTTAAAAAGAAGTTCTTTGACTGTGCTCAATACCTTCAGTTAATCCACTCTTCAGATGTTTCCATAGTCTGAACTTGGAATAAAAGTAACATAAACTTCTTAATTACCCTTTCCTAATGATAACATTTGTCCTCACAGCTTGTGCTAGATTAGTCCTCAAATGAAAGCTGAAACTTTTCTAACTGCTAGGGCAGAAAATTTGAGGGAAAAAGGTATTTTAGCTAGATGGGGTGTCCACAAGCAGATTGGAATGGTGTTTATGGTCAGACTCAAGCACAGGATATCCAGGACCCTTTGGACAGCAGATGGAACCAATCCAGTAAAGGAAATGAGGAAGAAGGTAGATTTTTCCTTGCCATTGCTACTGGCAGAATTGGGCATTCTGAGGAACAATTCAGTCACTGAATTGTTAATATTTTTCTCAAATTACCTGAAGTCAAAGGAACAGCTCAGTGATCACCTCCCAGTCTTCCATGAGATGGGAGCTGCTGCTGCTTCTTTTCAGTGAGTTTCACCCAAATCAGTGATTTACAACTTTAGGTTAATCTCAGAAAGGAAACATTGCACCATTTTACATGCTGGAATTCTTCCCAGCTTTGAATAAACCTGTTCACACTGCTGAAATATCCAGGACAGATGGATGCCAGACTTTGCTCTGCACTGCTTTCCTTGAGGAACCAGAGGAACCCAGGGAGCAGCTCTGCTGTCTGTAGCCTTGATGACTGAGCTGCCACAAGAAATTCTCTCAGGTTTTGCAGCTCAGCCCCCCAGAACCTCACTCACTTTCCCCAGCAGAGTGGGAACAAGCTCCTAGGTTGAGATAAAAAAAAGTTTCATAGGTAAATCAAAACCAGCACATGCAAGCCAAGAAAAATAAGGAATTAATTTCCTGCTTCCCATGAGTAGATGTAAAGACCAGTAATCTGCGAACATCCAGAACACTTTTTTTCCCCTAAGGTTTTGTAAAAATAAAGTGTTTTCTGAACACTTCCAGGGGTGGTGACTCCACCACCACCCTGGTGAAAGGGAAGTGGTGGAGTCTCTCTGTGTCATTCTTCCACCTCCTTTGCAGTACGATTTAATTCTCAGTCTACATGCTTTGAAATTAGTAAAATGATGAAATGAAAAGGGATGAAAGAAATTATTTAGAAAGTAGAGATCAGGAGAGGATTTTAGGAGAACTCTACTATTATTATATAGAATTTTCTGCTGCAGAAGATAACCAGAAATAAAAGGGAAGGAGCAAAACATCCGTGGTTGTGATTGCTGCAGCTTGATTGCAAAAACAAACGTGCAGTATCAATGGAACAAAGAAAGCAGGTTGCAAAGGCTTTGTCCTCTGATTTGAAATGGTATTTCAAGAAATAAACAATTTCGTGAGAAGCACTGGTAGTTGAGTGGTGTGTGTCCTACCTGCATGTGTCACCAGGTCACTGTGGTGGGGCTGGACAATGCCCTCTGCCAATGTCACTGCAGAGCCCGGCTGCAGGCCAGCTCCCAGAGAGGTGTCAGGCACTCAGGAATTCCTCTTCTTCCTGGGGGTCACCCTTCAGATGGAGTGCACAGCCCAAGTATTGATGGGGCACAGCAGTTAAACACCCCTTGGAGGAATTAGCTTATTAACCTTGTGTCCTGGCTAAGTTCCAATTCCAGCAATTAAAAATTCACCCTCTGAAGTTCTCTCTGCAGATTTGATGCAGCTCATGATTAATAAGTTCCTGCCATAAACTCTGTTTCTGGTTTAACTGAGAAATGTTTAAGGGCAGTTGTGTTTCACTCCAGGGATGAAGAAGTTTTTTTTTAGGAGGCACAGCATCTGCTGTTTAAATAGAAAACACTAACATGAACATCACCTTCACTCAGGAAAATCAGAGAGGCTGGAAAATTTTTAAGAACACTTGTATCACATAAACTTGAAAAAAACAACAGAGGCAATTTAGAAGCAACTAAAGTTTAATTAAAAAATACTGGAGTTTAAAGTAAAAAAAATAATTTTCATTTCTAAAATAATCACTTTTAAAAATCTCAGAACCATAAAAATCAGCAGAATTAAAAGAGCAGCTTGTGAATTGCTTGTGAGATTCACAGAATCATGGAATATCCCCACAGGGATCTTCCATCCAACCCCTGACCCTGCCCAGGACACCCCAACAATCTCACCCTGAGCTGAGTTGGTCCTTCACATAAAAGGATCCCTCTGATTATGTTTTCTTTCTTTACACTTACTGCTGTATTTTAACATAATGAGAGGAAAAGAGAGACAGGAGACCAGAGCAGCTATGTCCCAGGCTGATCATTATGAAGTTATTTGAAAATCATATTGGAACATTCTTATTTATGAAATTTCTATTTATATACCAGTTTTACTGCAGGAAAGGGTTTCAGGTTATGTGAATGTCATATTTTATTAAGTACTACACTCTGAATTTATTTTTAATTCCTCTCTCCATTAAATTAAACAGGGCACATGGTTATAACTTTAATTTCTTAATTTTATGAGAATTACCCAAGCAACATCTGGGCTCTGAAACAATTTAGTAATTCAGTGGTTTATTACAGAATAACAACAGATTCCTCAAATTTGGGGCAATTTTTATTAAAATTTGCTCTATCCTCACCTATCGTGTTTGGTAAAAAAATAGGAATTTTGAATTTATTCTTTCAAACTTTCTGAGCATATTTGCCTACTTCTTATTAAACATCCTCAGAATACTTAAAAACCCCAGGAGAAAAAAAAAAAACATAAATCTGTATTCTGAGTTACAGAAACTGTGGTGGATTGGCTGATCTTTCAAGAAGAGCATGAAGGGACTGCTAATCAAATGTGCCTCAAGGCAGGAAACTCTAAAATATTAAAGCTGGTTTATTCAGGGTGTCTCAGCTCTTTAATTTGACTTTGACTGGTACTATCTTTAAAAGTTTTATTTAACCAAAGCATTAACAAAACATCCATTATTATCTGGGTCTGTAGAATTGAAATATATTTGAAGATTTGAAAAAAAAAAGGGGTAATGTATTGAATCTAATCTGCCTAGTGCTGGAATAAAGATGTGAATGTTTTCTCTGTTTGCTGTGTGCTGCTGTTGAATTTGCAGGTCTGGGGAAGGTCATCAGTATTAAATCAGGAAACAAAATGAGTGGATCACTCACATTTATTTCCAAAATATCAGGTGAGGATTTGGCTAAATAGGTTCACATCAATAAATGTCATCTCCAGGCACTAAAACAATCCTGGAATTTGATTTTTGAATTGTTGCACACACTGAGATTCTGCCATGTAACGTCTCCTTTGAGGTTCAAGCTTTTCCCAGACCACATTTTAATTTCTCTGCTCCTTTCTAGCCAGCCCTCCCTGCTCAAGAATGAATTTCTCTGCCCCACAGCTCTGCCTGCTTCATTTTGCCTGTTTTCATCCTCTGGACTTTGCTCATGACCAGAGATTTTTCTCCCAATCATCAGTTTCTCTTGGAGGGATCTGTAAACCTCCGAGTTTATCCATCAATATAAACCCATCATATAATAATATACATCCTATAAATCAAACTATAAAACTAATTTTAAAACTTAAAACTTCAGAAAAAAAATTCCAACATCTATATTTTTACCCCAACTTACCTCAACAATAACCCTAAGACAATTAAATCTCTTTGTTTTCTCTTGAATTAGTCAGATTTCCCCAGGTGTTTTTACTGTGGCACATTTTCCAGAAATGCTGCTTTTGGGTGATTTTTCAACTCTGTTTCTGAATTGTAAAGAGCTAAGGATGCAGTTTGTGTACCCAAAATGATCATCTCAGTCCTATGTGGACTCCAAGAACCAAACTGAGCGAAGACTTTTGCTTAGAGCTTCTGCTCAGCCAGTTATCCATCACATTTTACATTTACATGTCATTGCCTCTGCATTCCAAGGCACTCTCCCTTTCTCCCTGTGCTACATTCCCACACTTTCCCCCTCTCAGATGTGCAATATTCTGCTACCTCTGGCAGCCAGGAAGGTCCCTGGAGCTCCTGCTTGACAGAGAGATCCCCATCCCCATTCTCCTGAGCACCAATAATTCTGCATTTTGCGCACACTGCTGCCATCAGAATTTTGAATTATCCTGTTTGGAGCAGCCTGGTCCTTTAACAGCCTCTAATGTAAAGATGTAATGGAGGTGGCTGTGCTAAAAACATCTGAGAACTCCTCTTGTGATTGCCAATTCCAAACCCTCTAAGCACTCATGAGCATAATATTATCTCCTCATCCCCGTCAATTTTCTCCCTGAATATTTACTGAATACTAAATTCATACCCAAGTCAATTATTGAGAAAGTAAAGGAAGAAGCAGGACATAATCCATATTTTCTTTCTCCTTGTCATTGGATTCATGTGTACAGAGACAATTGGAAACCACACCCAAGGACTGGGGTGATAGAAATTGCATGGTACTTCTTCTAAGTGATACCCTCAGAGTGAATTTCCCATTGATTTTGGGGCACTTTGCACAGGAAACACACAGTGATTAGATATTTGAAACTCTCCAGCTATTTCTTAGCATTTTGGTTCACCAGTCAATCAAATTTACAATGAAAGTGGGGTCTTCATTACAAAAAGATCATTTGCCTAGGTTTCATAAAACAACCTGTAATGACCCACCTATCACTTGTCCCAGGTTTTCCTTGGCAAAATATGGGGCTTGAATGAACCATAATTAATAAGCATAATACTTGATTATTGCAGGTGAAGAATGCAGATTTTCTGTTTGCATAATTACACTGCTGATGATTGCTTAGTAGTGATGTAGTTTATGTAAAATATCCTAAATTTCGCCAGTAAAGCAACGTAACCTAAAACATTTGTAATTCTAGGGGTCATAAATATTGCTGCTGTCACATCTCCTAAATATCTGCCCCTGCTTATGGCAGGGGGTTGGAACTAGGTGACCTAAAGGTCCCTTCCAACCCAAGTCGCTCTGATTCTGTGAAATAAATTATCCTCTGCTGTTATTTTTGAGCTTAAATTGTGTTTGAGATGAGGAAACACATCTCAACCCAAAGAATCAGCATGAAAAAGAAATCAGAAGCTGAAATGATGATAGAAGACAGACAGACAGATTCTAAACCATTATCCTTCAACCTATATACTGAATATCAAATAATTTTTCCCAAAAGTATCAACAAAATATCTTGAGGGACATATGAAGTGTTGCTTCAGCTCTTTACCCCCAAATTTAATTTATCTTCTGCAGTATCCAGCTCATCTCATTTTAGTGTGCTTTGTAGCCTAGTTAAAATTTCTCTGATTACTCCCTTCACCAAATGGATGAGGAATATTCCCCAGGACTTTTAACAGAGTAGCTCACAAAGTGGAGGCTATGGAATAAAAATAGGGGTGATATAATTAGCCATGCTATTTTAATGGAATACCTGTCAAAGTCGTAATATAAGATTCTCATTTAGCAAAGCCATCCTTAAATTGTTTCCTTTCTGCGTAATTTTTCTGATTCCAGTCCCACTCTCCTGACTGGAAGGAGTTTCTGTCTCTAGGAATTTTGCTGTGGTCCCTGAGTCATGATGTCTGTGGCATCTCTCAATAATTTCTGACTGCAGTCACTATTTTCTATTGAATAATAAGCAACCCTTCAGTTTAATAACTTCTAAACTCTTTTTTTTTCCTTTTTTTTTTTGGTCACAGCTATTTGACATTTTGCAGTGTACCTTGAATATACAGAAAAATGTACCTTCCTTACAGCCTACATCTGCATAGAAAAACATATTGCACAATACCTGACCAGGTTTGTTTGTAAATGTTCCCTGAAACCAAGCAGGGTTAATTAAACACCTTGGGATGCCAGCTGGCTGAGACTGAGTGATTCTCTTCATTTGCTTCTGTAATATTAATTCATGTATTTAAATTATTCATTTATTTATATGTATATATATATAAGTTTGCACTTCTATATGTTTGTAGTATATGTTCATAGCCACAGTTGAATGGGAATGTTTTATGCATAGCTTTATTTCCTTCTGCATTGCATATTAACAACTTTTCTCAGTTCTCCCCTCTCTCATTCCACCCTCACCAGTGCCATTTAATCTATAGGATGTCTGGAACATGGAAATTGTCTTCATTACACACCTGTGGAAAGAACATTTCAGTTGTGTTAGCAACAAATGATGAAAATTTCAGTACTTGCAGCACAAACTACTCCTTCACTGCTGCATTTTCCCTTTATACAAATTCTAAGTTGAAGAGTAAGACTTAGCTGCTGGGAAAGAATACAAAAAAGTCTCTAAAATGTAATAAAGAATATAAAACTCTATATCATAAAGAAAATATAGCCAAGCTGAGGAGGGATCTGCCTCTCTGCTACTGCTTG
>JAHXMQ010012336.1:23768544-23790788 GCA_020466415.1 Ammodramus savannarum pratensis | reverse complement strand
ACAATAAACTGCATTTTGCAGAGCTGCCTGGAGTCCTGCATTCCCCATTCAGGTTCTTACACCAACAGCCCTGGCTGGAGTCAGTGCTGGAGGTCAAGGTTTGACCTTGACTTTGATGAGGTATGAGAGTTCTTGGATGGAGAAGTCAGATTTGCAACAGGCTGCTGGAGTTCTTCTGCCCCACTCCCTCATCTTTTTATGTCATTCATGCTTTTATCTCCCCTTAAAGTGATGCATTGACTGCTCCTTTCACTGCTGATTTTCTGTTTGCTTTTGGCAGCTGGGTCTCTTGGGTGGGATGTTCTGCCTCTTTGCTTATCTTGTTCTTTATCTGGTAGCTGCTTGTTTTCCAGCTGCCCCTTGGGTGCACCTGCACACACCTCTGCTCCTCTGCTTGTTCCACTGCACAAGTATTTGAAATATTCCCACATTTTGTCTGGCTTTGCCATAACATTTACAAAGTGCTGCTACGCTGGAATAAATTAGGATGCTAATATTTGGCTCCGAGGCAAAGTAGTATTAATTATATCCTGATTGATGAACTTCTAATTTATATGTGACTGCTGCTCTGGCTCTGTGCAATGCAGTGTTTGAAAATTATTGTGTAGAAGCCCATGGGTGCAGAACAATTCCACCTTATTCTAAAAATAGAGATGATTATTCCCAAAATATTCTGAGACAAATACCAAACAGGGTGTGTTCAGATCCCTGTGTTTTGGCTAATACCTTGAACTACAGATTATGGATCTGGAAACATTGGCTCTGGACTATAGTAGCAGACAGATACAGTCATAATTCAGTTATAATTTCAGCTATAATTTTGATAATTTCATTATAATACCTGCCCATGGTGTAGTGGGGTCTCTGCCCATGGTGGGGGTTTGGAACTAGAAGATCTTTCAGTTCCTTTCCAACCCAAACCAAACATTCCATGATTTTATTTGGAAACTCAAGTGGCATTGGTATAGATAATTTGATAAAATAACATAATGTTACAGGTATTGAATGGTATTAGATTTTGGGTAATAGAATGCTACAGTCCTGCTGTCTTTATTGACTGAAATGTTGCCAAGTCTCATTATTTTATCACCAATTTTCACATCTGTTGTTTTGTCCTTAAGTCACCAAATACTGCATTAGATGGTTATGTGGAAGGTTCCTCTCTTTAAAAATTAAAAATAAGAATGTCCAACATTCACTGTTACAAAAACCAAACAAGAAGGTGACAAAAGTGCCACCATATCTCCCTCAATCTTTTTTGGTTCCTGGAAGTGGCCATGGAGGTGTGATTGGTGCCCATGGGACATTCTTAATCCTGGCAGTTGGTCTTGGAATCCCAAAATGAGAATTATACCTCTCACATACTAGTCCATCATTAGTCCTGTCATGCCAGGCCCTTGAAAATCTTTCTCCTAGGCTGAATAAAAACGACCACGAATATTATTCTAAAACAGCATTATTTGAACAACACATAAATATTTCCCCTCTTCAAAGGTTTCCTCATTAACTTCAGATTAATGGCAGAAGGTCTCTGGAGGGGAGCAACATGGTCTGGTAGAATGTTTTCTTGCCCATGGCAGGGGTGGAATAAGAGGAGTTTTAAGGTCCCTTCCAACCCAAACCATTCTGGGATTCTCTGATTCTATACTTTTATATATATATAGAGAGAGAGAGAGTTAAAAAATGGAGATTTCCAGGCTAGATTTGCAGACAGAGAAAGCTTTTATTTTCTTCTTGTAATGCAGACAAAGGGATGAGATAAAAAATTTTTCCCATCTTCAGAGGAGAAGAAAATGTCTCTTCTTCCTTTCATGGCTTTTTGGTACTCATTTTAAACGTATTCATGGAAAATAAGCGAAGAGGTGAAAGATTACTAAATGTATATCCATTTTATTATAACTTCTGGAACACATTATTGCCTTCTGAATTGTGGAATAACAGGCAATCAGAAGAAGGAAAAAAGAAAAAATAAAGGAGGGGAGAAGCAATGAAAAGACAGTCTGTTTTAAAATAGCAGGATAAGATAAATGGGAGAGCCTCCAGTTATAAAGAGGATAAAGATTTTGCAGAGCTGTTCCAGTCCTGTTTCCACATTTGTAGAAAAATGTTTCTGTGTCCCCAAAGCTCAGAGGGGGTTATGAAGGAGTCCTAAAGCAGCAGGACATTGGAGATGCCCAGGCCCCAGGGTGTGACCGTGTTCACAGGTGTCCAAGGATGAGGGAAGAGACAAGGATCTGACTCCATGTTTCAGAAGGCTTGATTTATTATTTTATGATATATATTACATTAAAACTATACTAAAAGAATAGAAGAAAGGATTTCATCAGAAGGCTAGCTAAGAATAGAATAAGAAGGAATGATAACAAAGGCTTGTGGCTTGGCCCTCTGTCCAAGACAGCTGACTGTGATTGGCCATTAATTAGAAACAACCAACATGGGCCAATCACAGAAACACCTGTGATTCCACAGCAGCAGATAACCATTGTTTACATTTTGTTCCTGAGGCTTCTCAGCTTCTCAGGAGGAAAAAATCCTATAGAAAGGATTTTTTATAAAAGATGTCAGCGACACCCAGGGGGATGCACGCTCAGTCAAATTTGGCAATTCCTCCTGTGCCCAAGCACTTAGATTTTGGGGATGTAGAGAAGTGCTTTTTCCATAAACAGGAAAGACATAAACAAACCCACTACTGCAAAAACAGCACTTCCCTGCTTCTGCTTCTCCTAAAACCAGGAGGAAACGTGACTGGGAGAGCCTTTGGAGCCCTCTGTGCTTAGAAAGCAGCTTGGAAGGAGCCATGCTGTGGTTGGAAGCTGCACAAAGGTCCCTTGTAAACACCTGGCCAGGTGAGCTGTGCTGGGCATCCCAGTGCAGCAGGGAGGGCAAAGGGAGCCCCTGCAGCACTGGGGAAGGGTTTCTCCAGCCACAGCATCCAGAAAAGCCCCATCCTGTGGGTGTTGGGAGAAAAATACCATTAAATATTCAGCAGTGGTGCTGGCAGTGATACTCTGGGAGAATTGGGAGCACGGACTTTGCTGCTGCGACAGATGATTGCCTTGCTCTTTCAGGCAAAATAACAAAATATTTTGTCAGATCAGGTTCACAGAAACATATTGGTGACTGCACACAGAGCCACGGGGTCTCGTTTAATAAACACTGAGGCTCTAATTGGCAGTTCTCAAGTACAGACTGCACCAGTGGCCACTGGAGGGCTCAAACACAGCTCAGGAATTGTTATTCCAGGCCCTGGCTGTGCTCAAGAGGGCACCAAGGAGGAGACCTAAATGTCATCACACACCTGGGAGTGAAATTTTTGGGGATCACAAATTCACCTGGAAGTGAATTTTTGGGGATTTAGTCTCAAGCATTGTCATAGCATTGTAGGGATGGGGTGGATATTAAGTTGCCCTAAAATATAATTTGCATATTTCTTTTTCAAGCTCCCTTTTGCTGAAGAATATAAACTTCTGTTCCTAATCCCCATCCCTAGAGCATCACCTCCACATCCCTGGAGGTGTCCAAGGCCAGGTTGGACAGGGTTTGGAGCACCCTGGGACAGTGGGAGGTGTCACTGTCCATGGCAGGGGTGACACTGGATGGGCTTTGAGGTCCCTTCCCACCCAAACCGTTCTGGGATTCCATCATAATGCCACCATTGTTAATTTCTTTCTTGAAAGACTTTGAATAAGAATCGTGTTATTTTCCTAGTCTAAACCTGTTTAAGGAAAAATAAAGGCAAATATTAACATGTGGCAATTCTCCCATTTTCACACCAGAGCAGAGCAAGAAGCAATGACACCAAAGTCACCAAAGAAGTGTGGTTTCTGTTAAACACCATCATTACAAATTGGTATTTTCTTCTTTTATTTCTGGACTGTCAGAAAGTCTGGACAAAGTCTGAATTTAAGAGGAAGAGGTTAATTAAGTAGATATTTAATAGTCTTGTGACATGAAGGAGATATGTCTTACCTAGCTCTTATAAAATAATATCTCATGCATTTTTACATGAAAAGAAGTGAAAGGTCCTAACAGATTTTTCTGGGAATTGCTGTCACCTCTGGGTTATTAATCACCTTTAGAAAGCCACACTCCAGATAACTGTTTGGATGAAGTTAAACAAGTCCATTTGGGAAGCAAATTGACAGTATCAGTTAGAAATGTCATCAGCTGCTGAGGCTGGTGATATCTGCAGCGCCAAACCAGGTTATATTCAGCACTGGGAGCTGAAAGGGCCTTACTTAGACGGGAGTCCACCACACCCAAAAATATTTGGAGAGTGAGAAGGATGAAATTCTCCATGCTGAGTTGAAATTTTAAATATTCAATTTGAAATATAAAAATAAAATATTAGCTATGGGGGGAATTATTTTTTCTTTTTCATTTTTTTTTTCTTTTTCTTTTTAATTACTTTTTCTTTTTCTTTTTCTTTTTCTTTTTCTTTTTCTTCTTTTTTTCTCTTTCTCCTTTTCCTTTTTTCTTTTTCATCTTTCTTTCCCCTTCCCATTCAAACTTTTATAATTAATTTAGTCAACAATTATTAACTCATTTTTATTTATTCACTTGTGTAAATATGTGCTTATGTGCAAACTAGGGACAGAAACCTGCATCCATATGTATACGTTAAAAATATTTTATGTTGATGAGTATTTGTAACCTTTAAATATAAATATATAGGGATGGAGATATTCTGGGGGGTCCTTGAAGTCCTTCCAAGCTCTGGAAGGTGTCAATGCCAGGGAGTTTTGGGAGCACCTGAGGCACAGCCATGGCCAATATCAAGGCTGGAACAAGGCTCCCTTGGGGTCATTGTCTTGCTCTGTCTGTTCAATTTTCAAGTTATTAAACACTGAGGTTATTCTCCTCCTCAGCTCCTTACTTGTGCCTGCAGCAAGCAATGAAAGTCAGAAAAAATTAATCAAAAGAGATGTTTAACTGACTCCTTTAGTCCTTTTCCCAATGAGAAATTAATTGGGCAGGCACTTTTTTAAAGAGCAAGATCAAAGATGCTGAGTGCTGCAATCATGAAATCCTTCCAGTAACACAATTGATAAAGTGCCAAGATATTTCTTGCCATGCCAATCACACACTCACACCTCCCAAACCTTCCCAAAGATACAAACAGGAAAAACAAAAAAAAAAACCCCACATACACAAGTCAAAATAAAAAGGAGAAAAAAATCCCAAACCTAATCCAGAATGCAGAGATACAAAATATTGAAAAGGATTCATCTGGCAGGAATCCTTCTAAAAACAAATTAAACCATCTATGTCAAAATGTGAACTGTTCAAAAATAATAACAAAATATCAGGGAAGGAAAAATAGAAAAGATTTTCAGGAATGAATTTATTTGGATGTCCATAGTAATTGCATGGGTATGGAAAAATATCAGCATGCCCCATCCTAAATGGGAAGAGAATGTGCCCAAAAGTGCTGAAAATATGAGGATACAGTGGCATAGCTGATAGAACAATAAAGAAAATATAAAAAAT
This sequence comes from Ammodramus savannarum pratensis, assembly GCA_020466415.1. NCBI lineage: Eukaryota > Metazoa > Chordata > Aves > Passeriformes > Passerellidae > Ammodramus > Ammodramus savannarum. Next base: position 23,785,298 of record JAHXMQ010012336.1, on the reverse strand, counting down.
TTAATAGGGCTTAAGGTGAATAGTTGGTTCCAACAGTGGGGGGCATTTTCTTGTTCTCCAAAATACAAATTTATATTTTATGTCCCTTTGCCTCCACACAAATCCTTTATTTAAAACATTAGAGCCATGTTGCTTTTGCTTGGAGATGGAGACACAACCTTTTTGTGCATGTGTCTCAAATGAAAAACAGGTGTTAAAGCCATGGCATCTATGAAAATTAAAGTCAATCAAATTTAACAATGAAATCTATGAAAAAAGTGTTTTCCAAATGGGCTTCAGTGTTTAGCCAAAAAAAACCATCAAAAATATGCTAAGAGTTTCTGGTTCTGGCTAAAAATAGATTTGAAATTGTTATTTGGTTAAAATTACAATAAGATTAATAAAAACAGTGAAGTTCTTTACCATATGTTTTGCTGGTTATATATCATGAAGTTCCTGATTAATAGTTTTCCATAAATTATTTTTTTTTCCTAGGGTAAAAAAATCCCACTTTGCTATTTTCTTGTTTCACTTCCAGTTGTGAATTGTATCATTTGCTCCACAGTGTGGATTGGAAACTTTGTCTGGCAGTGTATTACTAAATCAAAGTTGATTCATAATTAAAACAAGTATTAACAACTGCTGCCACGTAACTCAGCCCATTACATTTCTTCCCTGAAAGAAAATAAAAGTCATGTCATGCATTGCTTATTCTTGAAAGGGAAAAAATTATTACACTCACAGTCTTCCCTTGTAATAGCTTTTAGAGCAAATAACTTTATTTTCATCTCATTTTTGTAGTGGAAACTGAAGTTCCATATGCATTTTCAGTGACAGCAATATGAAATATCCTGAGGCATTTTTCCAGTCCTGTTTTGTGGTGCAGTTCTGTTGGAGTTTAAATGTATGGGTCAGGTTTTGCCCAGTTTAGAATCAACATAAAGAGGATAAATAAAGTACCAAAATTCTATTTAAAAAATTGGTTTTGGCTTAAGCAATTATCCTTGCTTATAATTTGAGAGCTAAAATAGTCAGAAAATAATTTGAGGGTTAAAATACTCAGAAAATAATGCTTTTAATTATCACAAGCTGAGTTTTGTACCATTAACTGGATAGTAGGGATTTTTTTTTTTTTTTTTTTTTTGTATTCCATCAATTATACAAATACATTACATCGAAAAACACTTGTGCTCTCCTCCAAAACATTTGGATACATTTCCCTTTTTTTGTAACCTATAATGTTTATTCAGGATATTTAATCTTGATGATTTTACATCTTCATTTTAAAATACAGTTTAAATGCATAGTCTATGAATAATTTTTCAGGTCTGTGGTTCCCAGTTTTTGCTAATGCTTCTGGGAATATGAAAAGATTATGGAATCACAGAATGTCTGAGCTGGAAGGAGCCCACAGGGATCACAGAGTGAAACTCCTGGTCCTGCACAGGACACTCCAGCAATCCCACCTTGGCAGAAGAATTATCACATTTTGCACAGAATTATCTCAATTTTGCATAGAATTCATTTCCATATAAAGGAATCCATTTGAAATTCTGGGATGTGGAATCTGCTGGCAGGGATGAGGGGAAAATGTCCATTTCTGAATGGAATATCTACTGAAATGTGGATACATTAAACCTCACCAAAGCACAAGATTTTGTATCCCTGGTCATTTTGAACTTAAGTTCTCATTAGAATCAAGCTTTGCTTCTAATAATTTTATAGCCGAGTCAGGTTTTTAACAATAACATTTAATATCTATTCAATCATATTGAATATATATAATATCTCTCATCATTCTCTTTCTTTAAAACATTAGTATTTCCTGAAATATGTCTGTATAAGCTCCCAAAGGCAGTTCTGGTGTTGCTGTTCAGAAATATGACTTTAAAGTGCAGATTGACCATTCAAGTACAGAATGAGAACTTAAAAACTGTCAGCCTAAGTGATGGAAGATGGAATGTGCTTTTCCCTGTGTTAAATCCTCATCAACTTCTACCTGGATAAACAGGAGCCAAGTTAAAGAGAGCTGCACTTACAAGAACATCTTGTGCTTAAGCTCAGTGAAAACCATCCTGACCTTGACTAATGGGCTTTATCCTCTCATAAAATACTCTCCTCAAATTAAAAAGAGGGAAAAAAGCAGTCAGCACAGCAATTTCTCCAAGTCAGGAAATCCCTAACTGGGAATTCTTATACTGATATTCTCTCCTCTCTGAAATCATAGGAAAATGTGAGCAGGAGGGGCTGGATTTGAAATGGGTTGGATGAAAGGCATGCCAGTTCTCTTGAATCTAGGAAAATTCAAAGAGCCAAATAAATCAGGATTAGAGGAGAAGCAGGGGTAAAATCCATGTGTGTGGCAGCATGAGGGTATTGCTGGAGAAGTAGGAGGCTATAAAGGCATGAAAAAAACAATAATTATGTCTCTTCTAGACAGCAGCTTTAGAGGATTTGTGCCTTTCCATTTTATTGGCATCATAGCAGCTGCATGGAGATGGTACTAATGGAAAAGGAGGGAGGGAAAGCACTGGTTAAATGGCAAAAATCCAAATCAAATTCGTGTACGAAGACTTTGGTGGAACATGTTCGTTCAAAATTTGGATGATTCTCCCCAGTCACCCACACACCATCCCCTTAATCACAGAACTCCATGGAGTTCCTGAAATGGGAAGCTGCTGCATTCCCTCTTTTCTGAGTTCCAGACTCCTACTGTGACCCAGTGGCTGTGGCAGTGGTTTCTGTGTGATCTGCAGCCTGAGGGAGGTTTGTCCCATGAGCTGCCAGGACTGACCCAAGGTGCTGCTGGGTGAGAATAACCCACAGCCTGTGGATTATTCCTCTGGGAATGCAGGTCCATCTCCTCAGGCCAATGAAGAATTTCCAGGGAAGCCACAGGAAACAGCTGAGATCGCTTCAGTATCTGGATTTCCTTCGGTTTCCTTGAAATTGAGGTGATTTTCCTTCAATTTCTCAACAAGAACAAGCTTTTTCAGACTTTGAACAGAGCCCAGGCTTCAGATCCCAAGCAAGTTATTTTTTTCTTTGGAATTTGAAGCAGAACAGTCCACACACTTCACTTAGGTGAAAAACCCAGTTATCATCGCTTCTCTTAAGTCGTTCCATTAATTGAAAGTGCTCAAAGCAGAATCATCACACCTGGTAAATCTTGGGACAGATTCACTGTGCAAGAAATAGGGTGCTCAAAGAATTTGGGGTGAATTGAAGGTTTATTAAATGTTATTTCACCCAACATTGAAGGTAACTCCCAGTATCTCACATTCACCCTCACTGGTAACTCAGCTCTTTCTGAAAGACAAAGCATGACTCAAGATTTTGAAATTAAGACACATTTTCTGATCATTTTCATATCAAAAATACAGCATTATTTTCTCTAATATTAAATAAAAATACTGTACTCTATGTACTCCATGATGGGGCTTTATTCTCAACTGACACAGCATGGAAATTAATAACATTTTCAGATATCTATTAGTAGAAAAGACATAAAGAAACCTCTAAGCATGGATTAACATAATTAAATGAGTAATTTTTCAGATTTTTGCCATGATGAGGACTGAGACATTTGTGTCAATAGCAGCACAAAATAATTCTGTAAACATCCCAAAGAATCACTTCCTGACTTCTTTTTAAGAAGTTATTTTGCACAGGGGAGTTTATGAAAATACAGGGAGACTGTAGAAGCCATGACTCTGCCTTTCTAATTTCATTTTAGCTGCCCTAAAGACAGTGGGAGGCAGAGCTTCTGCTTCCTTGGTGTCTCTGGCACTTGGAGTCAGGAGAACCATGAAATGAAGGAGTTCTGAACTCAGATTCTTTGTTTGTGTCTGGTTTTATTTTAGTTTTACCAGAACACAATCAATGATGGTGAGAAAAAAGCAGTTTTCTCCAAAATATCAATTTCCACCTCGTTTATGGTTTCTTTTTTGAATTAAAAAAAATCTTGAATTTTATTAAATCATAAGAGTTTCATAAATTTTTCTTGGCATAATACATGTAAAGGAAACAAAAGTTAACAGTCATGAGAAAAAGGAAAAAGGAGATCCAGCCAGGTCCTGCAGGATGCTGCCTTTTCCCCTTTTTCCCCTGTAAGTTGGAAGGGAATAAAGAAATGTTAATTAGAAGTATTTCTTTCTACCTGCCTCTGGCTACATCCCCACCCAGGGCTCTGCCCCAGGCAAGGCCACTGATGTGCTGGGGAGGTTTCTCCTAAAAATTCCACTCCAAATTATTGAAGCAAAGTTATTTGGAGTAAAGATGCTTGCAGCAATCCCTGAAAAATATATCGGTGTCTTTTTTTTATTAATATTTTTTTTATTTACCTTATTCAACGTAAATAAATCAATTTGCATAATTCAGGTACAGTGTGGACAAGCTGCTGATCCTTGGACATCAAATGATTTACTGACTTAATATTTTTTTTTTTAGATCTTCTGAGTTTTTCAGTGTTAGGTTTTCCATATCCTCTGAATCAGATATTTCATAAAAAATGTGGATTACACTTCATGCCTAAAATTTCAGACTTCATACAGAAAATTAAATAGGTTCATAATTCAAGTCTGTCCCAAAGAAACAATTTCACACAGGAAACATTCTCAGGATAGCTTATGAGACAATTTCTTGAGAAAATCTGCAGCAGTTAACAAGTGTGGAACAAAAGTCTGTTTTAAATTCTTTAAGATCAAAATGATGACAAAAATGACTAAAGCAATTGTGATTTGACAAAGATTTCTCAGTCAAAGACCTCAAACTAAATTTAATGAAAGACTTGTGAATTAAGAGCTTGAATGCTGAAGTTGGGTGGTTTAACTCTTCTGTTACAGTCTGCAGCAGAACCAGGAGGAACATGGCATTCCCAATCATGGATACAAAATGAACAGGGAAAGGAATTAGGGAGGATTCCAGGATATCCTTGGATCCCTGGAAATGTCCAAGGCCAGGTTGGACAAGGCTTGGAGCAACCTGGGACAGTGGAAGGTGTCCCTGCCATGGCAGAGGTGGCACTGGATGGGCTTTGAGGTCCCTCCCAACCCAAACCATCCTGGAATTCCATTATTCCATCCTTGCTTTAAAATACAACATGGTGCCAACCCAACCAGATGAAAACTGCAGGAAACCACTCATGGCGCTGTTATTATGAAATAAGCAAAAGCACAAGGATGCACAGCCTTTATAATCCATTATTTAAAAAGAGAGGGATCCACTTACAATAATTAATTTATCTAAGAAAGCACCATCAGAAGCCATTTAACCCAAAGTCTCAGAGGAAAGCCTCGTGCTTTTGTCGATGTGTGCAGAGACACCCAGAACCTCATCTTGCCTAAGAATAGGTCAGGATCAGTTTGTCATTCTCAAGCAAATTAAACTTTTAAAGAACTTTGATGTCCTCCTTTCTTCACATTAGCAGAGTTCTCCTCTCCAAAGGCTGCCCAGTTATCTTTTCATCCCCCTGCCTTTGATACTGGACCAGTCAAAGCCGAGTACAGGATCTGTCTGGATTTACCTTTTCTTGTTATTTTTGCAGTGAACTTTCTCTGATGGGTAAATAAACACTGGGAGTGACCCAGAGACACAAAGACAGAGAGGAAGAAGAAGAGGAGAGGAAGAAGAACTGGAAAGTGGTGGATTGCAGGGAGGACTGAGTATAAGGTAAATGACATCCTGAGGGGGCAAAATGAGCTCCCCTGCCTCCATCAGCCACTCAGGACATGCAGGACTGGGGTGGGAAAGGATAAAATAAATGTCTCTAAAGCAGTAGGGGACTGCCAGAGCCCCACACCTTCATCTATCTCAAACCAAAATCCTGAAATATAAAAGGAATCTGACTTCAGGTTTGTATTTATCACCTCCAATTCTTCTCACATGCTGAATTATTCCTTCATTAACATGAAAAAGAATGTTGGATAAGGAGAACTAATTTTCATTTCTGAATTTCCAGGAGGGACGTTGGTTACTGCCACGTCCCACAGGGACATAATACACATTTTCTTGTCTTAAATGAGTTTTGTGATAACAGGGAAACACCAGAATCAATCTTATACAGAAAATTGAAATAATGACACAGGGAAAATAGAGTCCATAAATTAAGAACAAGAGAAAAGGTGCTGAGTTACAGATTTGGGGCAAATTTTGTGGGCTCTGGTTGAGTTTCCATTCAGCCCATTCAGGCTTCTGTAAAAAATGTTCTCGTAATAATTGCAGATCACTTTCTACATGACAGATGCATTTGCAAAATCTATTAAACCTCCTCTCCACTAAGGAAGTTTATTTTTTTTTGCCTAAAGGAAAAAGGAAATGAGCAAACTGCAGCCTTTTCTGCAGTAACACAAAATTATGCTTTAATGGGAAAATGTTATTCTAATAACCATCTATGAAACGAGGTAATGTACATTTGGGTTTCAGTTTCATGAAGACTTTGATGATTGAATTAAATATAAAAATTAATATAATTGCAACATATTTCTATTTATTAGTTGAAATGTGTGCAGCATCGGCAGCAATGAAATATTTTTAAGACAGAGAAAAAATAATAAATAGTGAAAGATAAACCACTCTTCCATGAAATCCCTAAAATTTCAGTTAACTTGTAATTACCTCTAAAAGCACTCACATTGAGTTTAATTTTGAATTACTCTTCATCACATGCTTTAATGACAATTTTGGTTCTCTATGAGGGAGTGCAAATTAAAGTTTTTGAACATCAAGTATCAACAAGTCCTAAATTTTCCTCCAGTTAAACCCTTCCTAAAGAATGATGTATATCTCAAAATATTTCAGTTAAAGAGAAAGGAAAAAATGCTGTGAATCCTCAAAAAAAAAAAAAAATTTAAAACGTCTGTAATCTTAGGAAGAAAATTCATAGGGTGAGGCTCTGATCAACCTGATGAGGGGAAAGTGTCCCTGCCCATGGCATGGGTGGGAATAAGATGGACTTTAAGGTCCCTTCTAACCCATCCTGGGATACTGGGATTTTATGAATCTAAATTAATTTTACTGCAATTACAGTAAAAAATTATCTTCTTAGACATTTTTATTATTAAATATTATGCTGCCTTAATTTTTTTTAATATTAAAATTTTATTTGCATCTTTAAAGCCGCAATTATTTTAATCGATTAAATAATTATTTTAAAATATTTATGTTATTTTAAAATATTAAAACTTTATTATTAAAAAATATTCTGCATCAAGCATGTTTGAAAGTGAGAAAATTTTGTTTGCACCTGTCTGCAAACAATAGAATAAATCCAGAGAGAAGTGAATGTGTATTTCCCTTAAACACCAGAGTTTTGAAGGCTCTTGTTTCACAATCTGCTGGAATACGGAATTTTCAAACAGGCAGGAGAAAGTCTGTGAACTAAAATATTGTTGGGACTGCTGATTAATTTTTTTGGCTGCAAATTCAAGCTGCAAGTCTGAAGTTAATGACACTGGAAGCTCTCCTCTGTCAAAAAGTTGATATAAATGGTATGACTCTGGTGGCCTCCCAGATAAGCCAAATTTTTTTGCTATTGCCCTAAATTTGTGGGTGGGTTCCCAGAGAGCACAACCCTCAGATTATAATCTCCAGAGAAAATTAAACATGTGAATTTCCTGTTTCTCTTGGGTGCCATTGATACTGATGTGGGTGTTGGTTACCCAAATAATGATAAATTGTGTCCTTTAAGTAGGTCCTACTCAATTCTCTTCTTCCAGTTTCTCTGATAAACACTGAAGATTTATTATTATATAAATAATAATAAATTAATAATTTGGTACAGGACATTCATCAAATCCAGAAGCAGAGAGAGAGTGGCCATTAAAACCCTATAACAATTTTAGCTGTCTTGGTAAAATTAGGAATTGTTTGGTTTAATTGTGCTTTTCTTGCCAGACTTTTTACAAAGTCCTGTCTGCATGTTAAAATTTTAATTTAACCTTGGTTACAAGTTAATAGATAGCAGCTATTTCTTGTGAGAAAATCTACAGAGTTTTTCAGTCTGTTGTTTTGCTAAAATAGATCTTCTAATGCCATGGTAAGCAAGCCTGAAGTGCTTAATAAAAGCAAAATCTCAGATGAGAAATGGAAAGTTAACTGAAGACTCAACTTTAAAAATTCATTTGAGTATTGAATGTATAATTCTGGAGTTAAATATTTATTTATAGTGGAGGAAACCACATGATTACTTTAAATGTACTTTGGAGATGAAAAATTATTTCCCAAGGAGAATTTCAGGGTGCAGCCCGTGAGAGGATGAAGGAAATAATTCTTTTCTGGTCTGCACTTGCTGAGAAAGACAATGTCCTCTAACACTTCAGCCACAAAATCCCCTCTCTAGATGATGCTTGTAAACCCTGGAGATTATCCATATGAAATGGCTGAGCAGCCATGAACAGATTTGAAATCTTTAAATCTGTGTCAAGCCCTGTTCTTCGGAGGATTTCAGGACTGATCTTTTCCCCAGCTCTTCTGAGGAATTTTCCTGACATCATCTCTTCTGCACTCAACTCCTTTTTTTCCTGCCTCTTATAAAACAGAGGGATTTTGTCTAGTTTTTAAGAAACTGCTGGAGGTCAGAAATATCAAATCCTCTGGGGAGACAATAGAATAAATTATGACAACAGTTTTTAAATACCATCTTTGATCCAGATTACAAGATATTATCCTAGGATAAAGAAGCTACAAGGGTCAAGCCCTTAAATTTGCTCAAATTGGTTAAATGTAGTGGTTATTTTCAAAAACTGGTTGTGTGTCTGACCTGTCACCTCTTCCACATCCAGAAGCAAGGCCGGCCTGTTAACAGAGCACAAAACCTAATTAACATGCCCAATTAAGCTGGCTAAGATGTAAATGATTTTCCTTGAATCTATGTCCTCCTACAAAGCTATTCTCAATAACATTCTTGTCCTTACGTCCTGGGACAGAAATAATTTGACACCTGGCTCTTGAGGTTGTGCTGAATAAGTACAAATAACAAATAACAGCAGCAGGAAATGTTCCTGTGAAGATGTGAAGAAATGTGAGGATGCAATCCAGACAAAGCCCAGAGAAGCAAGGGTTAAATGATCTCCAAATCCAGTACAAAGCCTCCTTTAACCAGTTAGTGCATAATCTGCATTAAAAAATTGGATTAGTAAAGCTGTGAAGGGTTGCTACCACATGAACAAGAGGTGCAGGAAGGGGAGGTAACTCCATGTGGATGCTTTGCGAAATTTCTGGTATCTAAGGGAAAAGATGTTAATTAAATTTTCAATAAACAATTAATTTATTATTCCTTAAATGAGGAAAATTGTGTAGTATTGAGCAAAGAGATGTAACAGGGCTGGTAGGAGATCTGGTCTGAGGAGGAATTAGCACTTCCCAGTTATCGGCAGTTCAGCTCCACAGCCTTGGGATCATCAGGAATTCTATTGCACTGCCCTTTTCCACATATCAGTAAACAAAATAACAGCAAAATCATATTTTAGGTTGAGATGTTTGGAAATGTATTCCAAAATTTAGGTTTTGATGGTGTGGTTAACAGATAGTGTGCTTTAAAGTTTTTCTCATGCCTAGAATTACTTTAAATGTCATTTCAAACTTTTTAATTGATTTTTTTAAAGATTGAAATAAAATCTCAATGTGGAAATTATCATGAGAAATCGTATAATATACTGGAAACTATAACTAGAAAGGAATTTGCTTATTTATTTAATTTACTTTGATTTTATAAAGCATTTCATATATATAATACATTAGGCTTTGCTCAAAAACACTTGCAAGCTGATTTTGCCAGAAGATTTATAGTGCTCTACTCCTCTGGTATTCAGTGATTGTCATGGAAAGGAGAATAAATACATTCTAAGTTATTCTGTAACTTAGGAGAATTTCCTCCCCTTCACCTGTGAAAAATAAAAAACTGACTGAGTTCTATTTTAATGCAGAAATGTCTGTCAGGTGTGTGCAGTCATACAGAAAACACAGAATAGAATCAAAAAATCATGGAATGGTTTGGGTTGGAAGGGACCTTAAAGCCCATCCAGTGCCACCCCCTGACACAGGCAGGAACATCTTCCACTCTCCCAGGCTGCTCCAAGCTCCATCCATGAAAGTAAAAAAAATTATTTAAGGAACTTCTCTCTCCTGAGTGATTATGATGAGTCAATCTTGCATCTGAAGTAGCTGCAATTAAATTATTTTAAAATATTTAAGCGTTATTGTTTAAGAAAAAAAGAAAGACAACTAAGTTTTTGTTTGTGGGGTTTTCAATCTTTTATGCATCAAATCAAATTTGTTACTGCCACAAGAAGAAATACAGGTGCTTTATTGCATTCATTAGAGTATTAAGGTGGGTAAGACTGATAACCAGCCAAAAATATTTCGGTGAGCACTGCTGATAACAGAACCTGGCAATAGCTCATAGTTCTTGAGGAAGAACAGGATTTCTATGATTTAGAGCTGTAATAAATAAGAATCCTGCTCTAACAACTATGCCAGGATTAACATGGAGTCATGGAATGGACAGGGCTGGAAAGACTCAAAATCACCTCATTCCCACCCCCTGCCATGGGCAGGGACACCTTCCACTGTCCCAGGTTGCTCCAAGCCCCATCCAGCCTGGCCTTGGACACTGCCAGGGATCCAGGTGCAGCCACAGCTTCTCTGGGCAACCTGTGTCAGGACCTGCCCACCCTCACAGGGAACAATTCCTTCCCAAAATCCCATCTAACCTGCAACAGACACCCCAGAGCCTGTGAGAATGGGCAGGTCCCAGTGCTGGTGCTTTGAGAAGTTTTTTGGAATTGAAATTTTGAAATTTCTTGTCCACAACTCACTTATATATTTGCGCAAGGACGCTGTGTTTATTTGTTTGAAATAGAAGCAATTTTTTACTGGAATAAACTCTAGAGGCCAGCTTGGCCATGGCATTTCAAACCTTGGTGAAAACAAGCCTACAAAGAGCCTTCTGTCTAACGACGCTCTCAAAGTCTCAAAGTGTTAAGGTCTCAAAGAACTTCCTTCAAATTGTGCAAATTGTCCCTGCCCATGGAATGGAGATGAGCTTTGAGGTCCTTTCCATCCCAAAACATTCTGCGGTTCTCTGCCCACTCTGGTGAGTTTTATTCCCAGCTAAGTGGGGAAAACATCCCCTGTCAAATGAGTAGAAAATGTCTCCACCAGAAATCAAAATGTCTCTACCAGAAATCAATCAATCAATGTTATACCCCTATTTAAAGGATAGGGGCATGAAAATTTAATTTAACGTTCATTAAATGTATCTGTTGATGCAAGAGACTCATTGAATTGATAAAATAAAATAATTTCCCTATAATTCCATTTATTGTCATTACTGTTGGAAAAACTTGACTTCCAGTGGGAGAATTTTGGACTTTTCCTCTGCTCCCTCATCCAACATCCTTGTGGGTGTTGAGCAGTCAGCAATCAGTCAGGAATAATGCAAATATTGTCTTGCATTGTGAGCTCTGTGTCCATGGGGGATTTATTATTTATTTCCAGAGCCTGCTGTGCATTGTTCTATCTGTCCCAAGCACCACTCAAAGGACATTTTCTAGTGAAGTTTTATCTCCCAGCTTTCTAAAACAGAATCAAGGACATGGCTTGCAATGTTGTGCTCCTTAAGGTCAGGTTTGTGAATGGGACAAGGGTTAAATTGACTTTTTGGAGCTCTTCCAGCACAATCTGCTGTTTTCTTCTGCATGACACAGCAGGTGGCAAGGCTTGTGTTCACCTTTTGTATCACATCTTGTAAGAGTGGAAGGAGCTTTATTTTTAACTGTGTCAGCTGCACAGCCCAATCAGTAACTCACTGGGACACATCAGACTCAAACACACAGGATTTCTTTCTCAGATACCTTGGTTATACCTGTTCATGTGCTGAAATTTCTGCCTCCTGTTTCCAGAAATTACCCATCAGAGCTTAATCTTTAAAATAAATCAATCCTCTTTCTCCCCATAAAAAAACTGCAACAAGCAAAATCTTGTCTCCCCAACAGCAGCCACAGAAAAACAAAAGACTATTTTTGGTCTAAAAATGCTGAAATTCAACTTGAGTAGCTCCTTCTGTTTCTGATAGAATCTGAGTTTTGATTTCATGGGATTCAAGATTAAGCCCTCTTTATCAATCATTTTATAAAATGTCAGAAGGTTTAAGAGGTTTAAGTATTGTGCTGCTTTATTTTGCCTATATAAATCACTAAGTTATTTTTAAATATTTTAATTTTTTTAAAATATATTTTTTTAATAAATTGTGTATAGATATGTTTAACTTACCACAGCCAAAGAAAGGCAACTTTGAACTTGCCCCATTCTCCACAGACTAATGCAGAGACAGGGAATAAAAATCTCTCTGGCATAATGCATGTGACACCAGCAACTAAAGTTCAAATTAAAGGGTTTGAAACCAGTATTTATTCCATATATGCTATGCTTAAATCCATATTTGTGTCACAGTTTAACATATAGCTCCAAAAGCAAGAAAGAACGGGCTCCTTCATTCAGGTAAATGAGTAAAAATGGTGGTTAGGGAGATAAAGGTTCCCTAGGTCTTAATCCTCTTTATAAATGTTAATTTTGTAAATGTTTAAATGAGTCAATCAAAGCATTTCTGTTAAAATTTAAGCACAGAGGGAGTATTTAAACACCTGCAGGAGAAATGGGAGAGAGAAAGCACCAACTATGTCGTTATTTAGGAGCTTTATAATATTTCTAAAGACCAGTTCCTCTCTTCCTGATGTCTGTTTATTGTGATATCAAAGTCCTTCATCATTCCCAAACCAATTTATGCCCTGAGAGCTGTAAAATCATGGAAAAAAACATGAAATCAGGTCTCTGCAAGGATGATCCCCTCAGAAAGGCTCTTCAGTGACACTTCTGCCACTCTAGAGGCACCAGGAGACAGCTGCTGGGGGTATTTGCTGTTTTGCTTTGCTGCATGAATCCAATGGACTCTGAAAACGAAGTGATCTATCCTAAAAAATTGAATTTTTGTGCAGCAGGAACCACTTGACAAAGAGGAACTTTGCCAAACACTTGGACACCTCATGGATTACACGTATGGGCCCTACGGAAAAAAATCCAGTGAAGCACCACTGACTTTTCTGGAATCCTCAAGGTCTTTAGAGGTCAATATTCACTGAAAAACTTACCCAAATATTACCAGCTTACTGTCATGCCATATTCCCTTGCCACTTTTTAAGGTACTAATTACAGGCTCTCAGTTATTACACAGAATATATATTTTTTTAATAGGATGTTCCAGTAAGTGATGTAAAGAGGTTGCAATTCATATAAAGGCACTGCATGATTTTTCTCCATGGAAAATAGAGAAAACAAAAGCAGTTACGTAAGGATTTTATCAGTTAAAATAATCAGATCTTGCACTCAGTATTAAACAAGACAATGGACAGTTAATAAATGATCTCATATTAAATCTATATTTGGAGTCTTACTGAAACAAGCTCATTTCTCTACAAATACAAGAACTGCCACTGCTCTGTGTTTAAATCTGTCTGATCTACCAAAATAAATCCATTTCCAACCAGTCAAGCAAGATGAATCCCTGTGTAGTAATCCATTCAAGCATGCAGATAACATCCATTATTTGATAGCAGCTTCTGGAACATTGGCTCCCAAAAGAAGGCATGCACTGACAAGATAAATAAAGTACAAATTCACCAGTTTTAATTCCTTAAAAAAAAAGCTGTTTGCAGGAAATCACTAATTTTCACAAAGGTGACAAAAATTAACCTTGTATTAGAAATTATAGGTGGGTGTAAAGAGACAAGAATGTGAAATCCCAAAAAATAACTTTCAAAGTTAGCTCTTTAATCAGAATAATGATATTTTGGAATGTAATTTTTGTAGGTGTGTTTTGGTTACTTAAATTTCTTGCATTGTCTGTTGTCCTGGAACCAGAGGATATTAAATTCCATAGAATTACCCATAGAAATTAGTTGTACTCCTGAAAATTGAGTGCCCTGGGCTTTGTAGCAGATAACAGGGAATGGTCAGCACAAGGATCTCTGAAAATTTTCCTGTCTGGACCCATCACCCACAAATTGTTACCAACCACACCCCACAACCACAGGATCAGGTGTTCATAGCAACCTGCTGGATTCTAAATCCCTGCCTCTGGTGCTACAAACGCATGTAAATGTCCTAATTACTAAACTATTAATGAGCTATGCTAGTTTGTGGTTTATCAGCATATGCAATGAGATAAAGATGATTATCTGTGAGTGCTGCCACCCATAAACAGGATAAAAATGGGGCTTTGAGTGTCACATTCCTCCCCAAGCACCTCCTTCAGATCAAACAACACTGGCCCTTTTTGTCAATAGCTCCACCACATCTTCATTGGATGAGTCTCTTCCTTGTGTTCACCTAGGCTGGATGAATTCTGGGGAAGCAAAGGGAAGACATTTAATGATTTCAAGGTGAAGAAGATGAATAGTTTTGTCATTATCTATTGATTGAACACATAGCTATGAACTATTCAAATGTTAATTTCATTGCTATGAAAATAGGAGAAGCTCAGCAAACATCCATTTTAAGATGCTGGTGTAGAAAATGCCAATATCTGCAAAAAAAAGACATATCCCATATATATACTTACATATTTATATAGTATATTTATTTTTTTATTTATGTACAAGGGGGTAAGGAATCTATGTCTTCAGTTCAACTCTTTTCCTTGATATGATATAATATATAATGTGTATAATATAATATAATATATCTATTCTACTGTCTGAGCAGCAAATTCATTAAGCAAAACACATACTTACAATGGGTGGTAAAGAATATCTTCCACAAAACTTAAGCATTAGAACAAATAAAATAAAATTTCAAAAATAAACATAAATGAAGCAGTTGTGCTTCACAATAAATTTGGATTTTTTGACCATCTCATTGAGTCCCTGTCTCTTGCCAATCAATGATAAAGCATGACAAACCAACCCATCCCATTTTCCTGGAGGAAGACCAAAGGGTAGACACTAGGACAGAGACAACAACAACACCACCACAATTTTTATCTTGTTTTATATAGGAAGGCTTTTTCCATAAAGATTTTCATTGTGTTAGTAATGAGATTTTCTGTACTGATAGGATCATTTGGACTATTAAAACATTTAGACTATTAAAGCATTATTAGACTGTTAAAACATTAATCAGAATAACCATAAATTTTTCATTTTGAGGTGCGTGTCTGTTTTGTTCCTTCTGCCTGTGACAAGCTTTCGCGTGTAAGGTTTCATTTCACCACGAGCTTGGGAGGAAACAATAGAGCTGCTGCTACCAAAGTTTGTCTGTATAAGACACAAACCAGTCTTCCCCAAGGATTAGGAACCATGTGGGTCTTTGAAGGTCCAGTCAGTCACCACAGACCAAATTCACAGCAGATCTCCAGGGGATAATCAGGTCCAAATCCTCAGTGATGTCTCCTTTCAGTGCTGCTGCTCTCCCTAGTGATGTTACACAGAAAGCTGGGACAAAGCCCAGATGAGAATCATCTCTGCTGTTAGCAAAAAAACATTCTGGGCAACAAAGGGAGAATGCTGAATTCCATTCCTAATAGATAGAAAACCTGTGATATTTCAGTGTGGCACTTCTGATTCCAAGCCAGATTTTATTTCTGATAGAGCCAGCTCAGAGAGAAATGCAACTCCCCTAAAGCATTTGCCAAAAATATTTGTGAGTGACAGAGACCATCACGATGTTAAATCTGGCATAAATATCTCAGCAAAATCCTGTTGTGCCTTGCTGGTTTTTACTTAGGAAAGTAGCAAAGTCTCTGTAAGGGGTTTCAGTATTGAGTGTAGGAGAGACAATGGGCAGTGGTGAGAAACTGCAGGAAGCTCTGGTGATCCTGAGCTTCTTGTCAAGATTAAACTGAATTTAGACATATGTTCAGCAACAATCAGAGAAGGAAAAAGCCTCATTTTCACACTCAAGACAAGTTAGGGGAAAAAAATAGAGACATGGCCTTTGGGCTGGACTGGACAGCTCCAACATTACCTTTTTATGAAGCAATTTGATGTTTTACCACTGTCACTTCCATTGGTGTGACACCAGACTCATCTCTGAAGAGCTGATGCTCTCAGAACTTTCTTCAGCACTGTTGCACCCTTGTATCCCCCCTCAGAAAGGTCAAAAACCTCCAGAAACCCCATTTCAAGCTTAATTTGCAGTGATTTCTCCTTGTTGCGACTGTCTCAGCTCCCTTCATGGTGAGCTGGCACCAGCCAGGCACAGTCTGGCAGCTGGAAATTCAGTGATCATCCTCACAAATTTTTGAACCAAAGAATTTCATTGAGAGAGCCTTGGAAGAAAATGTCTGCTGCACATAGATGATGAGATAGGGAATACAATGATTGTTTTTCTAAAACAAAGCACTTTTGTGACAAACTACTTAGTTTTATGAAGTTCACAGAAGCCTGAAATTAAACATTGAAAAAGCTGAGGAAAAGCAACAATCAAAAACTCAGGCACCTGAATGCTCTTTCAGCTTTGGAAGAGTTTTGAGACCAAGGTTATCTCATCAGAATTATTTTCCTGCTATTAATTATAAGGAGCTCTGCCTAAAAGTACTGTCTGAGCCTTCATAATTTTATTCAGCTGTGATATTATTTTATCAAGAATAAGGATTAAAATACCATATAACTACCAGATAAAAATACACCCAATCATTATCTTGCAAAAAGGCAATTTCACAGAGATATTGTCCATAGAAATGTACCTTTTTTACCTTCCTATTCTAAATCAGAAGATTTAAT
>JAHXMQ010012336.1:23731002-23761067 GCA_020466415.1 Ammodramus savannarum pratensis | reverse complement strand
GGAGCAACCTGGGACAGTGGAAGGTGTCCCTGCCCATGGTAGTGGGTGGAATTGGATGGGCTTTGAGGTCCCTTCCCACCCAAACCATTAGGGGATTCTCTGATTCTGAATCCTCACCTCAGCCAGCCCCCAGAGATCCAGTGTCAGACACAGGAACTCCTGAGTGCGGAAATCCTTCTGTTTCTTATGAGTGGATGTTGTTGTGATCTTGCACTTATCCCATCACAAAAACAACAGCACGAAGAGAAGCAAAGAACAGAATCTGAATGTCAAACCTCTCATGTGAGGATTTGTGCAAAAACCCCATAACTCGAAGGCCTTTTTTTCAGAGGGGTTTATGACATCCTTGGGAAGGAAATCCATCCTTTAGAGGTGGGCTATTTCATTAATCCTTAAAGCAGAATCCCGTTAAAACAACTGCTCCCTCAAAAGTGCTCCTTTCTCATTGTATTTCAAAGAGGATGCCAAGGGAAAGAAGAAATACAGTTGCAAGTAACCATATTTTAAGTTTTGAAGGGTGGTTTGTTTTTTTTGGTTTTTTGTTTTTGTTTTTTGGTTTTTTTGTTTGTTTGTTTTTTTTGTTTGTTTGTTTGTTTTTTTTTTTGGTCTCAATCAAAAAATATTTTGTTAGAAAATGCACGTGCTTTCTAAATTATCATGCAGATGTTGTCTGCAAGAAGAATGTGGTGAGCACAATAAATGACACATCTCAAAGCTGCTGACTGATGAAGACAATGATCTCCCTTAGTTAATTCAGGTCTGGTTTAGTTTCCAGAATCCACAACAACAACAATAAAAACCTCAAGAACCAAGAACACCCAAATCAAAGCCCACCCAAAACATTTCTTCCTGATCAGTACAACAGAAAGAATCTATCTTTTAGACAGTTAAATTGTTTAGAGAAAGGGAAAAACACAAGTGTGAAATATTTCCACATGTTTCCCAGCAAAATTATTTTTTCCTGTGTATTTTAGGAGAAAATGGCATTGCTTTCCCCTGACATTTATTCACTATTTCAATCTCTTTAGAGCTCCTGGAACAGGAATTGCTTCCATTTCAGAATTTATGAAAAACTTTCAATTCCTTTCATGGGATGGATGCAATGCTTTTTCTTCCATCTGTCCATTTGTAGGGTGGGAAAAATAATTTTCTACCAATAGTGCAGACCATTAACTTTGACTTCATATTTCTTTGAGTCCAATATTCTGTGTGCAACTGAACCATATGTTCTTAAAACACTTATTCTGAAGACACTGAAATGAAAAATTCCTATTATGCTTCTCTTTTTCCCCGTTTCCTTTATAAATCACTTTTGCTCTTATGAATGTCTGGACCTTTCCAAATCCTCAGCACAGTTGCAGTTTGAATCCATCTTCCCTGAGCTTCCATCCCTGGTTTTCACTGTGACTGGAAGAAATTATTTTCTCTAAAATATCTGTTAATGGAAAGGGTTTGACTTCCTGATTAAGTTGCACTTCAGTCTTCTTTTAGAAAAGCTGAATAGGTCATATTCTTTAAATCTCCTATGTTACAGGTCATTTTTTCCACCACTCTTTTCTTTGCATTGCAAAGATTGTATTTGTAGATGATATTTCAACATCAAGTGAGCCAATCCTACATTTCAGCTGAAAATTACCCATTAAGTGCTATCCTTTCTCACTCTCCTGTAGGGACACATGGATAAAACTATTTTTCCTGTCAAACCACTCAAAATCCGACAAGAAGGTTCACATTGCTTTTCATACAAAGCCATCTACACATTTGAGTTATGGTTCTATCACTGTGATTCCATGACTTTGCAAGTGATCCTGCACTTTTATTCCTACTCATATAAGTATATTTTTAGTGTATCAAAAGGAGAGATTCTATATATCTGTGTATATGACCACAGAGCATATCTGGTTTTTATCTTTATGCTGTATAAAAATGATTTTAAAAACCTCAGTCATTAGGAGTTACTCTATTTGGTCCTGGTCTCATTAAAATGTATTTATTTTAGCACATCTAAACCAAGCACACCAAAAAGGATTTTAAACCCCCCCCATATTTTACTACGTTAATACCTAATAACATAGCAGGAAAATCTGTCTGAAATATTTGAAGGTCAGGATGCTTCCCTAAGACATGATGCTCCTTGAGGCAAGGTTCCCATGAACTCTTGCTCCAGATTTTGGGAGGAAATCCATAATTGTTGCAATATTATCCCTGTCCCTGGCAGCACAGGGGCTTGTGCATCCTCAGACATCAGAATCCAGAACAAAGTAGGGACTAATTTCCTCTGCCCTTTCAGATCACAGTGTCAGGGGATGATAAAGGTTGGGAAGAGCCTCTGGAAATCTCCATCCAGTCCCTGCTCTGCACAGGGCCAGGGCATCTCAGCTTGCTCACTCCAGTTTGGAGCATCTCCCAGTCAGGAAATTCAACAGCCCCCTGGCAATTTCTGCTGGTGTTTGAAGCCTTTTGAGGCTTTTCATTCTGTGATTACTGCAGAGGTTAAGTCATATTTTCTGTGTGGTACACAAACCCACAAAGGACTCTGTGGAGCAGCAATTTCTGTGCCACCTGACACTGGGCCAAGCCAGGGTCTCCCAAGCCAGGCAAGACTGCTCTGTTTTGTTTTCCAAGACCTTCACAAAGAATTATAATCACAGGAAACAAAGTTTCTGGGGATTGTTAGTGGTCCTTTACTCCAATTTCTCATTGCAAGCCCATATCAGCTGTGCACAAGTTCTTTGTTACATTTTCCCAAATGGCCTTGCAAGACTTCCTAAGAAAATATTTCAAACTAAAATAAATCACCTGGAATCTGTCTCCAGACTGACCTGAACATGATGCTTTGCACAACAGGCAATGCCAAAGCAGGATATTCCCAGAATCCCAGACTGGTTTGGGATAGAAGGGACCTTAAAGATGATTTTGTTCTACCCCTGCCATGGGCAGGGACATCTTTGCCCACAATGTTTAAGTCAAGCTTATTTATGTCTTGCTAGAGGTATAAATAACATTAACCTCTGTATCCATTAAAGTAAATTAGATAATGTGATGTTAAAATAATTTTTGTAACACTTTCATATCTACAGAAAAGTACATATTTTTTAGACAAATTAATTTATCTGTGGAGCACTGTTGCATTCTTTAATGGAAAGTGTAATTTTCCCACTTTCTGTTTCTCCCTATGACAGGCAGGTACCTTGTTCAGGGCTCTAGAATTGTTCCTGGCCAGGCTGGATGGGGTTTGGAGCAATCTGATCTAGTGGAAGGTGTCCCTGCTCATGGCAGGGGGTGGCACTGGATGGGCTTTGATGTCCCTCCAACCCAAACCCGTCTGGGATTCTAGAATATAAAAAAGAACACACCAATATTCATAGATATTCAGGAAATTTTAGTGACCCTATGTAAAAACTGAGCCAGTATTTCTGGAGTATCATCTGCTGAGACAGAAATGTCACATTTCATGAAGAAAGAGGGTTTGGGAGACACTCTGCACTCAGGTGGAGCATGGCCAAGGCTCTTCCCACTCCCCCCTGGCATTTTTGTGCTTTTATTCTACTTAGAATTTCCTTACACAAACAACACCTTATCAGAGGACTTACATATTTATAGAACTGTAAGAATTTTCCACATGAAACAAGCCAACCCAAACTCAGTGGTTTGGAAATCCCAAATCCAGACTAAGTGTAAGCCTAAAAATGGGCATGAGCTGAAAGTACAGTGAAACATCCACAAATTTTATTTCTAAAAATCAAGTTTCAGCTTTTGAACTTGAAACCTTGTACCATACTTTTTTCATTACTATTTCCTCCCTTTCCTCATCTCCCACCTCCAAATTCCCCAAAGCCATATTTACATTCTTCAACCAAGACAAATGCTAATATTTATAGTGGTATTTACATATTTACAAGTAGGCAAAGTCTAATGACATAGAAGACTTTTTGCTCTGAAAAATCTTTGGTAGGTTGTTAAAGCAAAAAAAAACCCTTACATTTCCAGTCAAGCACAAGAAAGAAGAAAATCATCAATTTATATTCATATTTAGGCTACATGAATCATAAAATGTGCTTTAATATGCTGCATGTTATAAACAGCTTTTTAAAGCAGTTTTCTTGTTTGCAACAGTGTTTGTCATTTCACAAAGTGTTTATTGACTGAAACAGACCTTCATGGAAAAGAAGTATTAAATTTTCAATGTTTTTTATATTTAAGGGAGCAAAATTTTGGGTTATTTAACTGGTAAACCATTAGGAAATATTAATTGCTGAGCTTCAGATTTAAACACCAAGTGTTTGTGTGCTCAGTTTGGGTGACCATCTGACCTATACAAGCATTTTTCTTTTAGATTTCTTTATATGTTAAAATTATTCTCATCTCATTCCAACCCCTGCCATGGGCAGGGAACTTTCCACCAAGACCAGGTCTTCCCCAGGCAAACTGTGCCAATGCCTCAGCTGAGTAAATGAATTCCTAGATAATCATTGAAATTCTAAATTTAACAGCTACTACAAAAAATAATGTCAGCTTGGTTTTGCTTTCTTTTTTTCTTACTTTTTTCTTAATTTAGAATGAGTGTTATACATTAAGATAATGTTTTATTTATCTAACTTAATAATTATTGAAACAAGAGCATCATAACCAGAGCAATTCATCATGTGGGGCTGCAGGTCTGACCACAACTGAAGTCCTTATGCCAAAACCACTCTATTCCTCTCATAGATAAACAACCCAAATTAATTCAATTTTTAAGCTTTCAAATTAGCACTCTAACATGTAAATAAATATTTATGAGCAGGTAGCTACCTCTGTCCAACCCATGATCACAAAATAATGCACTGGGGTGAAGATCTGACAGCAACCCTTGGGAACTGATGTTGCTCCTCCCAACTGCAAATGAAAACACACAGCACTTCCTAAACCTGTGAAGTTTTAGGCAAAATCGTGGGAGGCTGTAGTGAAATCTGCCTGCCTAGAACGATAATATTCTTGCAATCTTAAAATCAATGCAATTTGGGATAATTTTGTGCTCCTAAAAGGAGAAAGTATTGCAAAGAGTGGCAATAAATAAAATTAATTCTGTTACATCCCCTAATTGCTCCCTGGAGATACTCCCACCTTCATCTGTCCTGACATTGCCATAAAACTTGGTGTTCTGTGGAAGCTGATCCCAAAGGAGCACTTTTTCCCATACCAATATTGGTATAATATGTAAATATATTCATATGGAGAGGCTGACCTGGGCTGGCTGCCAGAGCCCACCCAGCTGCTCTCCTGATCTCCCTCCTCAACAGGTCAGGGGAGAAAATGAGATGAAAAACCTCATGGATGGTGAGTAAAAAAATAAAAAAAAAAAAATAAAACAAACAAGGAGGTCACTTACTAATTATAGCCACAGGCAAAACAGACTCAACTTGGGGAAAATTAATTAAATTGATCACCAACTAAAATATGTTTTGAAAAAGAAAGCAAAATCAGATTAAAACAGCACCTTCCACTACCCACACTCCCGAGATGGGCAATGGGGGGTCATGGTCAATCCATAAAAGCCCCTCTCTGCTGCTCCTGCCTCCTCATACCTCATAATTTTAGAAAGAATTCCCAAGAAGTGCACCTAGAAATTGCATGGGAAGCACTCCCTCACACAAGTCCAAGGGCAATTAACTGGTGCTTCTAGGAGTGATGTAACACTTATTAAAATACAATGCAGTCCTCAGGGCAAGCTGCTCCCACGTTCCCTGCACTTCAGAACAAGAGTGACTTGAATTTTATAATAGAACTGGAAGGAAATACAAACAAAAATGGATTACTGACAACAAAACCCAAACAAATAGTGCAGATACGTTCAACTTCTACAGGACAGCAATCAATAGGACTTGTGGGAAGAAAATTATTCTGATGCTTTTCAGGAACAGGACAAGAAGAAGCACTAAATTGGTGAACGTGATTAGGATAAGAATCTGACAGTTCTTATTAAGTTTCTGAAAACGCTGTTGTGAGTGGTGCTGTTTGTTTTGCTGTTATTTTTGTTTGTTATTTTGCTGTTACTTTAGTCTGTGTAAAATAACAATCCTGAAGTATCGGGGGAGATTAAATAAAGCACTTTGCATCTATTTCTTGTCACTGCAAGAGCTTGGATGTTCCTTCAGTTGTGAAAGCTGAACTACTTTATGCTCTTCATGCAGATATTTGGATAAATAATACGTACTTAACTAACACCCTCACTTCCAATTTGCCCACTTATATCTCAATATGAAACAAAATTTCATAATTTTTATATGCTGAGAGATAAAATAACACTCTTGCTTAGCACTGAAAATTACTTCAATTTTCACTCACTGGATGACCAAGCTACTCACAAGAGGATCAAGGAGGCACAATGACAAAGGATCATAATGACATGGAATGTCTGGGTTGTAGGGACCCTAAAGCCCATCCAGTGCCGCCCCTACTATGGGCAGGGACACCTTCCACTGACCCAGATTGCTCCAACCTGGTCTTGGACTCTGCCAAAAATCAGCATTTTATTCCAGCACTGCCAAAAACCCCCACAAACAAGCTAGCAACAACAGACCAAACCAAGTTGAAGAAAAAAAAAATATTACACACACCCCTTCCCCCAAAAATATAAAAAAATCAACAAAAAAACCCTGCTTCTATTTAAATTTAAAAATATTTAATAATCCATCTGCAGAAGTTCATGTGCTCACACCAAACCTACCTGATGATTTAGAGAAAACAGAGAGAATGGAAAAAGCCAATTTGATAAATCTTGAGGAATTTTTATTTCTTAGTAAAATCTCAGTTGTGATGGAGCAGGGTGTGAAAATGCGAACCTTCTTCAGGACACCAGATTCCTTATGGGAAGGTTAGCCCTCTCCAGTGATTCCAAAAGAACTGAGTTGTGTGGGTTTCCCTGGTGCCCAACCCATCCATGGGCAGCTGTGCCATCAGTCCCAGGACAGAGATGTGCCCGCAGTCAGGGAATGGGGCAGGAAACAAAATCTTCCACCCCAGCTGAAGGGGTGGAAGATTTTGACCTCTCCTCCTTGGGTCTGAAACCTCTGGGGATACCAGCATGGAACAGCTTGGGCTGAGGGGGACCTCAAAGACCACCTGGTCCCAACCCCTGCCCCTCTAGGACAGGGATGCTTTATTGTCCCACCCGTTTTCTTCTTCTCTCCAAATGAATTTTAGTTAAGGAGCATAACCCAAATCCCTAAAAATCGAATGTGCTTAAATCTTAGCAGATCAAGCTCCTCAAATGTTTTCAGTGTCATGCAATCATTTTGGATAGAATTTCACCTTGGACAAAAGAAACTGAGGAATCCAAAAGGTTCTCTCAGGTGCATTTGAAGAGAGTTGTAAGCATAATTTTAATGTAGAAATTAATAAGCTGGAGTCTTAGGAAAAAATCTGCATGTTTTTTTTAACTGCTAATTTTTATACGCTCTGAAGATTAAAATGACTATAGTTCAGACTAGTTTAATGACCACTCAATCAAGAGAGGTCACTGACTTTTAAGTCAACCTTGGGAATGAAGAACAGAATATCTGAGCCTTGTTTTACATCTGCCTAGAAAATTAATGATGCATTAAATCTTAATGGCAGTGGAGTCCATCGCCCCTCATAAATGGTCCATCTCCATGTGTCAGTGTGTACATTAAAACGATGTGTCTTGGAGTAAATGAGAGAGGGATCAAAAATTAACCCCATCCTCTGTGTAATTACTGTGAGGTGATGGTTGGAATGAGCACTCTGACTTGTGACAGTGATGGAGATACTTCCCCACCACAGACCTCTAGCTAGGATTGAGCTCCACATGGAGGACCAAAGTCACCCCAGAAAGCTCTGCTGGCATCAGCATGAATCAGACCTCATTAGGGTCCTATAAAAGCTCATTAGAAGGTCAAATGAAAGAGTGTTGAGAAGTGGCAAAAATTATTTTTTCGTCTGTAGTATTTGTTCCACATGTCAAGTACTCATAGCACTCCCCTCTTGAAGTGAGCAGCAGCAAACATAAGGGTTGATTACTACGAAGGGCTTTCCTTTGAAATGCAAAATCTCTGCACAGACTGAGCACATCATCTGTTACCCGAGGCAAGGGTGTCTCTCAGCGTAGTCAGTACAAAGCATCCTGAGCCCTGACTCTCCCTCATGGCCAGTGTGGGGAGAGAGGGGTGGAGCTCACCCTGCTTAGTTTAAAACATAAAAGAGAAAACTCCCAAAAGTTTCCAGCAAAGAGAACTCCTTGGTAAACAAAGGTTCCTCTCAGGTGGTTAAGAAGCCATAGTAACAGATTTTTTTTTAGTGCAGACTGTCCAAGATACTTGTAAGGAGGTATCATGGAATCGCAAAATATCCCGAGTGGGAAGGATCATCCAGTGCAGCCCCTGTCCCTGCCCAGACACCCCAACAATCCCACCCTGTGCATCCCTGGCAGCATTGTCCAAACCCTCCTGGAGCTCTGGCAGCCTTGGGGCTGTGCCCATTCCCTGGGGAGCCTGGGCAGTGCCCAGCACCCTCTGGGAAAGAACCTTTCCCTGATCTCCAGCCTGACCCTGCCCTGGCACAGCCCCAGCCATTCCCTGGGTCCTGTCCCTGGTCACCAGAGAGGGGAGATCAGTCCCTGCCCCTCCTTGAGAAAACCATTGAATACAACACTAAATTCCTTCTAGAAAGCATGAGGAAGCTGCTCAGAAGGATTAAAGGATTGCACACATCCTTGGAAGAATGCAGACACAAACACAGCAGTAACTAATTCAGAACTTAGCTCCACATCCTATATGAAACATCCTGTGAAACAACCCAGCAACAGAAACTGTGACACTAACATGGCAGGTATTACTAAAGATTTCTTTCAGACCTTTTCAGAGCACCTTTTTAAAGTGAAATACTTTGAAATGAGACATAGTTTGATGTGAATTGTCTTTAAGAGGAGTAGAAAATCTTTCCCAGAGGACTTCCAATAACACCTCCGGACCTCTTCGAATGTATTTCAAGCTAGTAGTCCCAATCTATGGCTCTAAAATCCTTTGCTGATGGGGGAAATGGGAATGCAATAACTGACATCAGCTGAGATTGTGTTACTTTCTCAGTATTGTTGCCCACGGGCTGCTGGTATCGGGCACTCCTGCCTGCAACAATAAGAAAGTATCACTGCTGTAATTTAATTCATTAGAGAAGCTTTATGGTCGATCATCCAGCCCTTTGCTTCTGCTTAAAAACATCCCTTTCTGAGTGCAGAGGTGAATTGACTGGAGAGGAACGTGGGGGTTTTTTTATTTCCAGGGGGCTCCCATCCCTCGGAGCATTGTGGAAGATGGAGCAAGCCTGGGGACAGTGATTCACTGCTCTCCACATCCCTCACCCCACTCCATGCAGCCCAGGCAGAAATTCCATTACAGCTAAATGGAAATCAATTACACTTTTCATAGGCTAACTGCAAGTCAATGGTTTTAAAGGATGGAAATCCAAAGTTCACTGCAAGTTTCTTATTAACCGAAGAAATCATTCAAAAGCAACCCAAGCCCTGGATATTTGGGGAGTTAATAGTTGGAAAAAAGCTCAATACATTCAGTTAACAATTGAGGGGAGAGAAGCCTCATTTATTAGGTAAGTCAGAAACTTCAGAGGTTAAATTATAGACATAGATCTTAAGTCATAACCATTTTTGTCCCACATATGCACATTCTTCTGCAAACCATGGAGGAATCACAGAATTGTAAAGGTTGGAAAAGACCTTTACAATCATCAAGTCCAACCATAAAACCAGCACCACTATACCATGTTCATCACTAAACCACATCCTCAAGGGCCAAATCCACATGGTTTTGAATACTTCCAAGGATGGCAACTCTGACACTTCCCAGGGCATCTTTTTCCAATACCTTACAAACCAAAGGAGTTTTAGGAGCCTTGTTACTGAAGTAAACTGAAAAGGAGCTATTTATCAGGCTGCAAGTGACCTACACAGACATTTTTAGGGATTGCAGTTGGATATCTGGCATCCCCTTCCTTCATCCCTGTGTGTCTGCTCAGCTTTAGTAACTGATCCTGCTCCTCTTGAATTTTCATTGTGTTGTGTTGCCTTTGAAAAACAATTACCTTCTAAGTGTTGCTGGCTTTTGCTTTAGCTTTGCAAATAAATGTGCTGGTGGCTGCTAAATGAAGTGCTAGAAGTAAAAACTATCAGAAATTATTGCTCTCTTTGCAAAATGAAGTCTGCTTCTAATGCAAAGAATCTCTGGTACCCAAAATAAAAACCTCTAGAGCTTAATTGTAGAAAATCTGTTTCAGTTAATATTGAATTATTGACCTTCTCACAGAAGTACTGCTAGTTCAGGCAATTTCTGTACCAGGAAGGAAGTTTAGCATTAAAAATAAACCCAATTGAAAAAAGGTTGACTGTGGAATTTTGCACATTTGTGATTTCCAAGTATGAGCATAATATTTATTGCAAAATTCCAGAGACAATCCCATAAACCATTGCCCAGCAGCCATTGAACCCATACCTATAATGCCCTAAGTGCTTAAAATAAATGTAATTATGGCCAAATGTTTGGGTTTTCCTCAAAGTTGTACTCTGCTCCATTAGATTTCCAATAGTTTCCTCCCACAGCTGGCAGGATGGATGGGAACCATTCATGGGAACGGGGGTGAGGAGAAGAGAAATTTCCCATTGAGAAAAAGCCTCACACATTGTTCAAGATGAATAAATCATGAAATCAAAGCATAAATCCTATGTTAATATTACATATTCACATGTATATTATGAATAATTTACTGTGACCAGCTCAGTCCTTCTGTATCCTTTCTACAGGGAAACTTGTTGAGATGGGGAAAAGAATTCACCTGTTCCTAAATCCAGTTGTCTTTAACATGAATCTTTAAACTACACTCACAAAAGGCCAGATCTCAAATTTTAAATGTTTTATTTAAATTTTAAAGGCCAGGCTCTTTAACTATCACAGCAGGTTCCTTGTAAAACAGGTATTGTCATTAGTAATTATTTTTTTCCTGTACCATTGCAGCTAATTTTTCTAGCAAGTTTTCCTTACAATGCTGTTTAAAATAATTTTCAAATCCTCATATAAACCCAGATGGCATTTAAGTCTAGATGGAAATGTATGTTATATAGCTTTCAAAATAATAGGATTGCCTGCAAAATAAAATATTAGAAGGACATATCATGCAGTTTTACTTGCAAATCCCTACTGGATCCTAGTTTTATGTTCTCTTCTCCTTAAAAACACTATTTCAATGTTCCAAAAGAAATACCACCCTCCTTTTGATTTTTTTTGATACCTTAAAATGTCTCTACTTGCAAGTCTCAATGAAGCTGCCAATTTTCCATAGACTATTCTCAATCATTAAGCTCAAGGCTATCAGAAGTGTGGATATTGTTGCACCCTAACACTGGATCAATGTCACATTCTCCATGTAATTGTATATCATTTTCCTATAAATATCCATCAGTTTTTGTTGCATGCTTAACTTATGCAATTTTTTTTTATTTTTTTTTTATTTTTTTTTTTTGTAAACAAGCTTATTATTCTGAGCCTTTAAATTGATCTGGCTTTAAGTAATTGCTGTGCTACATTCCACCTTTAAGCTCTTCACTGTACAAAACCACTAATGAAATTTTTGTGAAAAAAATTTTTCCATGATTAACCATAAACAGTCAAATAATGTCATGCATAGGAAATACCTCAAAACTCTTAATGAATATTTTTCTTTATTCTCAGCAAAGAGTGTGAGGTGATATTACCTGTTCTTTACCTCTGTCCCACAAGCTAAAAATCTTTTGTCACTTAAAAAGTTGTGCCTTGCACTTTATCTCAAGCCTTTTTTTAGAGCGTTATAATTTTTAATTAGATGAAACATTCACACTGAGTCAGGAAACGACGAAAAAAGACAAAGTTGTGATAAACAGAGCAATAATTAGAACAAAAACCTGACACTGACTGAACAAATTAATACCAGAAAATAAAAGTTTCTGGCTTTGAAATGGTTTCTCAAACATTTAATTTATTCATGGTACTGTATGTTGCGATTCTGTGCATGCGAAACTATTTTTATAATAAACCAATGATACTGATACAAATATTAAATAACAAATAGCAAATAGTTACCAAAGTATTATATTTGTAATAAATTATATTTGAAATATTAGCATATAAAATATATATAATATATTATATATTATATATTATATATATATTATATTTTATATAATATAGTTATATAATATATATTATATTATATATAACATATATTACATAATATATATTATATAATAATTACATTGCAGACAATATATTATTTTAATATAAGATATATATTTTTTACTATTTTGTAGTGAACATTTCAAGATATCTCTCTCACTACATTGTGGTAACTAAAAATTAGCTTTATGATTCAAAAGAGACAATTCTAAGGCTGTTTTTAAAAAATAGAGGCCACCAAGAATATGAGCAAAATGTGTTAGGAGAAGCCTTTCAAGTCCACAGATAGGGATATACTGAATCCTCAAGAGCTTGAACAAAAATCAGAATTTTCCAATGCTTGCAGTCACATAAATGTTACAGCTGGGTAGAAGCAGCTTTAGGGCACGGGGTGACAGGAGGTGTTTGCAACCTCTTGCAGATGCCAAGATCAATAGCACAGGCAGCAAGAACACAAGAATTACTCTCTGATGATTAAATTGAAATACACCTTCACTCACTGCACTTGATCTGCTCTAGTCTATCTGCAATCCCTAAAAATTTTTAGTCTGTTATTGTGCTCTGGAGGGTTGGCTCTGATCTGAGTGCAGCATCTGTGGGAGCATCAAAATATTGAATCCATTTAATCAAGCGGGCTTTTGGGGCCTTAGAGAAATCCAAAATAAATATAATCTCTGTGTTCATTGTTGGTTCTCTGTGCTTCCTCCACTAAAACAGGCTTGGTTCTTGCCAAAAACACATTTCACACGGTGGTGGAGACTTAAACTTGCTGGGGAAATGTTTACAGAGAGAAAAGTATTGTGGCAGAAGGACCTAGAGTGTTCTCAGGCCTTCAGAAAATTTCTGTCACAGGTTTAAATGCTGGAAAGGAACATTAGGATCATCTATCACATTATTTGCCCCCATGGATTCTTGCAGCAAATCTCAAACCTCTCAAACAGACAATCATTCTCAATCACTGAGGCTACTACAACCCTAAGTTCGTCTTTCAAATTTAAAGTTCTTGCTGTTTATTCATCTTTAGAAATTTTCATCCAATTCCTCCAGCTAAGCTGAGTAATTCTAGTTTCTGGGCATTACATTTCATATCATTTCCCATCAAAAATCCTCTCTGAGCCAGGAACTGATCAAATAATTCCTAGTAATACCTTAGATACAGAAAATAAGTCTATATGGTCTGTTCCTTTTTCAGCTTCCAATTTTTTATTTTTTTAGGAAAATGGAAAAAATGTTGGCCCTGTAACAGAGTGAAAATTAGGCTATTAATTAATAGACTGGTTAAGAGTTAGTTGAATAATTCTTCACCAAATAAAATTTCCCAGATCATATTAAAAACAATTAGCAGAGGGTTTGCAATATTATTTAAACAAGATAGACGAACTTAATTCCTAAGATAACCCAGGTATTGAATTCCATGGATAAATAACATTGGTGTTAGACTCTAGTCTAAACATTAAGGTTGTCTGGTATTTGTCTTTCTCTACACTGTGCTCAGTGGAGAGAAGATTCAAATTGATCTCACTCATTTTCCATTTGATCATAAATTAGAGAATCTTGTTACTACAGGCAAAAGAATATCAATCTTCTCTTTGTAGGCTTTCATTTCTGTCCTCAGACCCACAGAAATACACTTGATTTCAAAGTCACTCAGAACATAAGCACACTGTTCTCACGGCAATGAAACACTCATTTACAGAAATAAAACTAATTCCTAAATGCTGCTTTATTATTCAGTGTTCTCCTCTGTTATACTCTCATGCTGTTCATGGCTGAAGTGAATTGTCACACATACTACGGAGATTTAAATTGTAATTGAATTATAATTTTTCAAAAAAAGCTTTTATTGGAAAGAAAAAAAAGTAAGAATAATTCTTTTTTTAAAAAAATTATATGAATTTTAAATGGTGTGCAATGACTGTAAACAAACTGTTAGTGGGGACTGCTGATTTATAGAAGGATTGACACAGAATTTTATCTGAACAGCATCCAAAGAGTCAATACTGAGAGAATACTGAGGGCTCAGATTACAACCATTGCACAACCTCAGAATTTCTCACTTCCACATCAATTGGCAATATCTGCCAATTGATGAAATTAATATACAAAGAACCAAGGTGGGTGTAACCTTGAATTCAAAACATCGTTCTCTCTTTATTCTACTCATAAAGAAAAACCTTCATGGTTATCTTAAACAACTGCTTCCCTAAAGTGGATCCTCACAGAATACAGCTCCTGATTGATGGACTGGTTTCATACCAATGGGATTAGGAGGCTTTTGCTTCTCCTAAATGGAAGATTCTGGTTTTCTGAACTGCAGCTCAATGCCAAGACATGAAGACCACATGCTCTGAGTGAGTGGTCATCACAATTTCAACCCTTCTACAATGAGAGTATCTTGTTCCTGTGCTTGAAACTGCAGCAGATCATGGGAACAGGACAGTAAGAACTCTGATCAGTGATGCTTAAGTCTAAATTTTAGTTATTTGACCAAAACCACTGCAACTTGGGCAAATGTCAGCTGGCTTTCAGTTTTTAGTGTATGTGGGTTCTCAGCCTCTGAGCGAGGCCACACAGAAGTCTTCTTTCCAGAAATTTAACAGAAGATAAAACCAGCACAGAAGACAAAAACTGCAAGTCCGTCCCAAATCTGGTTGAAAAATGGAAATGGAAATCCTACAGAATAAATTTCCAAAGTCCTCCAGGAACTGAGTTTTGAAATAGCAAGGCTGTTGTCTTCCTGTCCTTCAGAGTGCTATCAAAATGACAGTTCTGTGAATGGCATAACCATACTTTTAACTATTTCAGAATGACCCTCCCTATGTGCTGCTCTGATCACGAAGGTCTGGGGGTTAAGACGGGATTATTCTAAACACAGGTCCACTGAAGGAAAACTTAATTTGGTACTCTCTTGGTCTGTTTGCCTAAAGTTGTTCCTGGATCTAAACATGTTCCAGGAGGCAAATAGAAGTGGAGAAGCTCAGTTATTCCAGGAAAGTGTCCCTGTCCATGACAGGAGGTAGAAAAAAGATGATCTATAAGGCTTCTTCCAACTGAAACCCCTCTGTGATTCCATAAAATACTGATAAATAAAAAAGCTTACCTCCTACTGTGAAGGCATGAAAGGACCAGAATTTGTCTGAAAGTAGGACGACTGAAGGAGCCATTTTCTTCCAGTGAGATGGATCTTCTGGTTCAGAGAGCAGCCAAGGTCTCAGGTGTGCGAGGAGGAACTGCCACAGAGTCCACGCTCAGCAGTGTGGATGTGCAGCGATAACTGTGCTGAGCTCTTTCTACTTCAACCTTTAGCCTCGAGCAAAGAAAGAGTCAAGAGGAATCAGAGGCGCCTCCCCAACATCTGCAAAGATAAGTGAGGCCTTTGTGCCTCTTTCAAGAGCCCAAGGCCATAGTGGCTCTTCCTCTTCAAGGAAGGCATTTCACAGATCTGAGCCGCAAAGCTCGGAGCCAAACCCAGGCTTTCTTCTCACCCGTGGCAATGATTAACCTTTTCCCTCAGATCTCCCAAGGCGAGATGAAAGATCCCTAAAGATCAGAACTCCAGCAAGAGAGTGTGACCCGCTCTATTAAGGGCTTTAAACATTAAGACCAAGACCTTGAACCCCATCAAAACACCAACAAGCAGTTTGCGCACACTAGAACAGCGGGAAGGAACAAAAAGGCCCTGCCCAAACTTTGTAGGAATTGCCCTGCTTTGTCCTGCATGAGCTGGAGGTAATTGCAGAGTATTTTAGCAGCCCAGAGCATCTTTGAAGTAGTTTGGTGGTGATCTGACAAAGGCAGGTAATATATTTGTGTCAAAGGAGCAGGAGTGCTGCCGGCCGGAGATGCTGTAAGGCTGGAAAAGAGACCAGACTGAGGGGGGCTTCCTCTGGATCCTTGTGTAGCCCAACAGCACCCCACACCTTGTGCTGGAAAACACAGGAGAGC
The DNA here is from genome assembly GCA_020466415.1 of Ammodramus savannarum pratensis. Taxonomy (NCBI): domain Eukaryota; kingdom Metazoa; phylum Chordata; class Aves; order Passeriformes; family Passerellidae; genus Ammodramus; species Ammodramus savannarum. Next base: position 23,744,907 of record JAHXMQ010012336.1, on the reverse strand, counting down.
TGTCTGTCTCCTCTGGGAATGGTCTCTCTAAATTCCCACATTAATTTGGCTGTGGTTGGTTACAACCATTGTTTAGGCCCTTCACGGCTTGAATGTGATGAAAAGAACTGCTGAGAATAAGTTACAGAGGAAGCAAACCACTGTTATTCTAAATAATAACTTATGGGGTCACAGTTTGAGGATGACAAGGGACAGGACCCAGGGAATGGCTGAAGTTGTGTCAGAGAAAGTTTAGGCTGGAGCTCAGGGAAAGGTTCTTCCCCAGAGGGTGCTGGGCCCTGCCCAGGCTCCCCAGGGAATGGACACGGCCCCAAGGCTGCCAGAGCTCCAGGAGGGTTTGGACAATGCTGCCAGGGATGCACAGGGTGGGATTGTGGGGGTGTCAGGAGCTGGACTGGATGATCCTGGACAGGATATTCCATGATTCTATCTGTAAGCAAGTCAATGTATATTAAAAGATTCAATCACGGGGAAGCAATGCTGCAATGATAACTAAACTATTAAGAACAACAAGGATACTATGAAATATTGAATTCTATACCTAATATAACCTGTTCACTATGACTACTATATTCTCAAAGTGATATAAACATTAGCTGAGTCCAACTGATTAGGAGCACATCTAAAATATGATGGTGTTTGCTACATGGATCCCAGTGTGGTCCAAGTAAATTACTTATGGAAATATCCAAGAAACTGTCAAGTTGTGAACTTTTCCTCCTGGAGGTGTGCTGGGCTGTGACCACACCTGGGCCAGAAGAAGTCTCCTTGGAGGCTGTAGAATTGAGTTTCCATTGTTTAACATGTTGTCCCAGGGGAAATGCGTGCTGGAGCTGAGGTGTTTCTGTGTGACAAATATGATTCAGCTGAACATTATTCACAGCTTTGTCAACACTTCTCCCAAGTGTTTGAAGAAGTTATTTAAGAACTCTAGGAGTTGGAAAAAAAAAAATTGCTTATTTGAAACATAATGGATGTGGGGAGAAGAAAATCAAAAGTAGTGTAGATGACAGATTTTTTTTTATAGCTATGGAATGAATAATGTTTTAATCCTTTGCACAGGAGAATGGGTGAGGGAACAAAATAAATCTCTTAAAGGTCACAGGTGGTGCTTTGTCTTCATAATAAAAAAAGTTGAGCTTCACAGTTTATAAAGAGACTCTTTTTTCTGCTTTTTTCTGCTCCCCATAATAAGACCTACAGGCTTATTACTCTCTTCTTAGTGTTATTTAAACAGGCCAGGAAACCATTTTCTTAGTCAGCTTTACACATATTGAACTGTTTTGTGGCTGTTTTGTGGCTCCTGGCCCTGGAATAATGAAGTTTTCAGCAGCAGTAATATCAATACCTTTGCAATAGTTTCTTTTGTTTGTCTGGAACAAAAGAAACCAAGAAAAACAGAGAAAAACAAACAAAAGTTTGCCTGTTTCTTAAAATGTGAGTATTAAAGTCATCAGCTACAGATGTTCTAATCAATTAAATAAAGAAAAATTGATGAAGAAATGGCAGTGTCCAGGACACCAGTGGTTTGAAAATACTTGACAACATTGCAATGGTTCATCATCAAAGGGAAAACAAAAGCCTAGAGAGAAAATACAGAATTTCGGCCCCAAAACCACCACTGGAAAATGTGTACACTAAGTCAGAGTTTCTAAGTGAGGCCATAAATTTCCTTGATTTTTCTGGTAGAGAAAAACACTGAAAAAGTAGTTAGAAAGTAAATATTACTTTTTTTTGTTAAGTTAGAGTGAACAAATAAACAGATCCCTCAAATATGTGAGAATTGACTTTTTCCCTAACTTACTGGTAACATTCCAAAACTTCAAACATTTGAATTTATAAAACTTGTAATTCAAAGTTGAGATGAATTACATACCAAGATGTAATTTCAACTTGCTCAAAATTATTTGCAGGTGGGTGTAGTTTTGGAGTTTTCTTCAATGCTCTGTGCACTTTGACAGCATAAAGCCTCTCTCTACATAGAAATATTATTGAATATGTTCTAGTGATTAGGCTACAACAACTCATGTGTGATGCTTTTGAGGATTCAAGAATGAGTGGCTTGGTTGAGAGAGCATAACTGGGAAAGTCGTATTTACTAAAACCTCTATTAAGTCCCTGAATGCAAAAGAACATTATATATATATATACACATATATATATGCATATGTGTGTATATATATATATATAAAAAGGGGAAAGACATAAATATGTAATTATACTCGAGTATTGTTTGCTTATGGCAAAGCTCTTCCTCTCCAACACTCTTGACAATAATAAATCATTAAAAATTACCAGATTTTCTGTTTTAACTTGGGGCAAAGAACATGGGAACTTGGGATATTCAGCACACAACTAAGTGGGCATTAATGGGATATAAGTTTGAGCAATAAATTTATTTACAGTGGTATCTAAAGCCCTGTTTTAAACCCTCAGGCTCTCCAGAGCTGGAAGAACCTTCCAAGCCTGCAGAACACAACCAACTGTTTCTTTCAGGCCCATAAAAGCAGAGATTTTTCTTTCTTTTTCCTTTTTCCTCCTGTCTTTTATAACCTAAGTGCTTTACTGTGTTACAAAGCCAGGTTCATTTGTAGTAAAACACCCACTAGACATTTGTAAGACTCTTGCCACTGATTTCCTGGGAACAAGGTTGATTTCCAAGCACTTCTATCGTGAGAACATAGGCTGTAAAGCCCCAATAATTTTAGAAAGCTCCTTAAGTAACTAGTTTAAATTGCTGCTAAATTCTTTAGATAAGAGTTTGTTTTGCAGGGAAAATTGGAAGGCACTATTGAATTCAAGGGCATTGACCTCAGCTAGATTTTCCCAATAAAAGATATACATACATTCTGTTCCAAGAGAACTGAGAACTGAAGAGAACTCACCTTTCATTTTGCTTCTGCATCTGTATTTCTATTTTCAAATTTGCTTTTTTTTAAAAAAGAAGGACTTTGCCAACACTGGAATTAAGTGAAGATTTTTTTCAGAATGAATTTTCATTCTTAGATATTCATCACTGCATAGAATACTTTGCCTGGAAGGAACTGTACTCCTGACTGAAGCTTATTATGGTGTCAAGCGTCAAAGAAAAGTAAAAAAACAAAAGTGAAAAAATAAGCAGTGAACTCATTATCTCATTCCAGAGTTAAACGAGGCTGAAACACTGAGCCAGCAGTGGTCCCACATGGAAGCGTTGTCATTAAGTGGGGCTTCAAGAGGGCGTCCAAAGCAGATAATTTAAAAAGTCTGCTTTAAAATCCATCATCACTACCTGTCTTCATTTTCGGGGGTGTTTTGAAATCTAAACCTGAACATGTGATAGAGCGGCTTCACCTATTTTAGGGGACTGAGCTGTTCCCAAGTGGCTCAGAGCAGTGGAGCAGTGCTGAAGCAGGGACCTGTTTCCTGCAAAAAAGCAGCAGCAGACAAAGAAAAAGGCAGTGAATATTTGCCTGCCTTTCACCAAGGCATGGGCACACTGAAATAGTGCAGCTGGCAGTGGTACAAAATGCCTTTAGCAACACTTTTTGCGAAAGGAAGACACTCTGAGCTTAACTCTATGCATTTACATTAATATCTGCAGCCACAAAGCGGTCAGCAGAGATCTGTGGTACAGTGGCACAGAAAGAGCAGGGGAAAACACTTGGAAACAGTAGAATCAGCAAGATAAAAATAGGGAATTGAGAAACAGGAGAGGTGTGTGCTGGGACCAGGTAATTCTACAGAATAAGCAAGAAAGGAGCGTGGTGAAACCAGAACAAGTCCAGGTCTCAAAAATAATTTAAACTCTGTCAAGGACAGATGAGATTATCCCATTTTCTTTTGGGAGAAGGGTAAAAAACACCAGCAATGGGAAAGGAAAACTGGGGAGGAAACAGGAGTTTGATTTCAGCTCCTGCTCTCCAGCTGACTCTGCCACATTCAGGCATTCTGGAAATGTCTTCTGCTGGGACAGAACGCTCTAAAGTGATGTCAAAGTCTGCTGCTTTCCTGACATTTTTCCTGTTCATGGGTCTGTGTTTCACATGTTTTATTGATTGATGTTGCTCAAGGCCAGCTTGGCCAGGACTTGGAGCGACCTGGGAAGGCAGAAGGTGACCCTGCCCATGGAAATGGGTGGGACTGGATGGGCTTTGGAGACCCTTCTAACCCAAACCAGTGTGAGACTGAGATCCTGTCACTGGTGCAGTCTGGACCCAAAACATACCTGAAACAGCTGCAAAAGGCTCATCCCATGGGGAATTTATCCTTCTGCCAGCACTAGAACTCACACCACAGCTCATCCCATGAGGAATTTATCCTTCTGCCAGCGCTGGAACTCCCAGCACAGCCACAGGGGAGATGGTGCCACACTCCCCACCATGAGTGAGTTGTCTCCACAGCTCCTCCTGCTCCCCATGGCAGAGGAGGAATAACTGGAAAGGCATTTGCTCTTGGCTTCTTCTTCAGAGAGGGCGTGCAGTCCAGATTGCTCCTTTGGCAAACTCAGCAAACATGAGATATGGCAGGATGCTCTAACAATTTATCAAACCCCAGAAAGACACCTCTTGTCAGAATATGCCCTTTTCTGACTCAGAGCTGGGGCAACTGAGAGGTGCTTTAAAAAAGTTTTATTCCATTTTCAGTCTCATGACAGGGGTGAGACAATGCACACCATCACAATCAGAAGCCAACTATTCTAAATTACAATACCTTCTAAATGCTTCTTAACCTATCAACTCTAACCACACCATACTAGAAATACCTTAAAACCAATCATCTAAAGTTACTCCTCATAAATCTTACTACAATACATCTTTCATAGATCTATTTCTCCAAACTATCCAGTCTTTTTTACAAAACCATCCTTTAAATCTTGTTTCTAATTAAATTTCTCTCTCAACAGTATCTATCCTACTCCATAACATTTCTGAGTCAACACTTCTCATCTCAAAGTTTACATACAAGTGCACTCTATACTAAATCTTCTCTCAAACTTTAAAAATTTTCTATAAATCCATTTGCCACAACCTCTCTCTCAAGCAAGTAGAATGATACCTGTGCTCAAACAAAGCACTTAAAGATAAATTTTCACTCAATTGCTCTCAAGCGCCCAAGCCAGAAAAGACAGAAAGTGAACTGGCCTCAGGCAACCAGGAGTCCCTTGGTTTATCTTTGCTGTCATCACAAGAAATCACTCTTCTAGAAATGTAAAAATATTGCATTCAGGTTAAACAAATAGTCCTGACAGCATAAGACAAATCATGTTTGTTTGGCCCATGTAATTAGGACAGTGAGAAATGAGCTATTTACACTGATAATCTCAGGCTGTTATCAGTAAGATTAATTTCTCTGCAGAGGCATTCCCAGGTGACCCCAAGATCCTGTGCTATATTGATGCTACACTTTGGAGATTTATGAATTGAGAGAGTTATTAAAAATATTGCAAACACTTTTAGATTAATTGGAACAAAAGAAGAGAACAGAAATAAAACTTAAGGATTTTGTTGTAAATTTGTTCTCCACAGTCCAATGTTAACTTTGGGAATTTGGCTCAGACCTGTGAAGTGAAGAAGCATTCCCTGGATCTTACTGCAATTTTCAATCCAGCAGCCACCCCTGAAATGCTGTTAGTAGCATTCCCAGAAAAGCCTCCAGAGCAGGACCAGGCTCAAGAATGCATTTAGCAGCAGATGCAATAATAGCAAATTTATTGCCCTGAGGAGGCAGCTCTTGTACATTATATATATATTTTTTTTGGACACTGACTTGTGAATTATTTGATAATCACTTTATTTGTTGGCCTTATGAGACACAGAGAATGACTGCAACTGTTTACTGACTGTTTGCCTCCACTTTTCTTGTTGGCATTTCGGAACTTATAGCATTTGCTCAGGGCTAATTGGCTAATGCTTGTTCAAACTGACTCTTGCTTTCAATCCCCTCCCAAAGAAAGAATTCAGGGCAACTATTAGTGAATTATGTTATTGGTTTTCTCTTCTACAGGATTCTCACAAGAGTTCTTTGTCCTTCTTGCCCCCTTTCCTCCTCCTGCTGCTGCTGTTTGTGCACCTCAGAACATCCAGCTTCAGTGGATGAGGTCAGCATGTGTCCAGATGGAGAATTAAACTATTTAATGAATCCTGCAAAGCTGCACAATATTTCACTCCAGTCTCAAGACAATAATGTTGAGATTTGAGTACTATTAATGCAATGTTCTCACAGGAGCTACTGGTCTTCTCAGGTCATTATGGAACACAACTGTGGCTGCAGAATGCTCCACATTGATCAAAAAAATCTGACAATACTTTTTACAACAAAGTTTTCTAGTTCCCCATAGGAGGTGTTCTTCAGACGGGCGTCCCTCATTATTTTTTCTCCTATTGCTCAATGTCAGCAAATTTATAAGATCAGGGAAAAAAAACAAACAAACAAACAAAAAAAACCCAAAAACAAAAACCAAAATCCCTGCTTTCTGTTGTCGACAGAACCCTGGAATTATTTGAGTTGGGAGGGGCCTTACAGTCCATCCAGCGCCACCCTCTGCCATGGGCAGGGACACCTTCCACTGTCCCAGGTTGCTCCAAGCCCTGTCCAGCCTGGCCTTGGACACTGCCAGGGATCCAGGGGCAGCCACAGCTTCTCTGGGCACCCTGTGCCAGGGCCTGCCCACCCTCACAGGGAACAATTCCTTCCCAATATCCCATCTAACCCTGCCCTCTGGCATTTTGGAGCCATTCCCTGTGTCCTGGCACTGCTTGCATAGGTGTCATTTTGAGAGAGAGGTTTTTTGCTTGCTCTTGGTGTTGATTTTCTTTTTTTCTTGGCAGTCATTTCCCCTCCAAAAATTTGGCCTGAGTCTTCACATATGCAAAAAGTAACCAAAAATAAAAGTTCCCCCACTAGAGCTCATGCAAGTCTGGGGTCTACACTGGAAATCCAGTAGATTCAGGTGGGAAAATGTAGGGGGACACAGTATGGGTAAATGAAGGTGGTATAGAATGTAATCTTATCCCCTAAAGAAGTGCAGCTGAAAGGATTACTAAGGATTAGGAGCAGGCCTGATGTTAACAGGCCACAGCTGTAGCCAATAAGAAGAGTGGTATAAAAGGGTGGATTGGTTCGCTGAGGGGAACTGGAGTCTGTTGGCTGCTGTGAGGATAAGGAAGAGGCAGTGCCTAGAGGAGCTGCCTACGAGAAACATCAAGGATGTGTGAAACTCTAGCAATGGGGAACATTTGTAATATAATGACAACAGCAAAATACAGGAAAGAGTTCCCCCAGAAGGTCCAGTTCCTACAAATATTTGGTGTCATCAGGGTGGCCTTTTATCTTACACCACATTTCAGCACAATAAGAGATGTACTTCAGCCAACATGGGAAGAGGAAGCAGATAATCAGAATTTTAAGGTATTTGCCAAAGAGACACCCCCCCCCCCCCCCCCCCCCCCCTTTACCATTAATGAGTTCCTTTAAAGCTTACCCCAAGTCTCCAACTGGAAATATATACTAAGGAAATAACATTTAAAACCCTTCCAACAGAGTGAAAACACACTGCTAGAACAAATACTACAAATACACCCTCCTGTATGATGAGGTGATTTCTGCTTTTTGGGAACTTTAATTTATCTGCTCTAGGTGACAATTATCAAGCAGAAATCAAAGCTATTATTCTTTTAATCTAATCAGCGATAGTCTAGTTTACTTCCAGATGTATCCTATTGACTAAAAAAGAAAACTCTAATAATTCACAGTTTCTCTGGGATCAGTTTGTCATAATTTGATTAATTCCCTCCTCATCTTCTTCTTGCTTTCTAATGTTATAAATCAGCCTAATCAAATTATTGTCACTTTCTCCATACAAGCAGAAAAAAGACAGATTGTCTTTGCTGTCAGCAGTTGGCAGAAGTCTGAAATACAAAGTTTGTTAAAACTTAGGGACAAGCAAAAAGTACACACTCAAAAAAATGTAGATTCCTTCCAGTGCTTCATAGACAAGCTATACATTAATCATTCATACAATGCCATCTCCTTCTTATACTCTGTCTTATTAAATGCAGGAGTTTTGAATCAAATTTATCACTGTAAATAACCAGAGCGGGGGGAAAAGAAGAGATTTCTGCAAAAGCAGTGATTCATGAGGGAAAATTTGATTTTTGCTTGATATGTCTTGTCTGAATCTCTTTTAAATTGCTCAGCCTGGAGGCCATATTTCATTTTTGTTTGTTATCCAGTGCTTGTCTGGAACAGCCCATAGTGCTGAAGTGGAGGAAACATTGAATTCCAGTGTTCTTCTCCCAGTCAAAGCCACATTTCCTTGGGAAATTATTCTCCTTGGAAATGCCTTTGGCCCCCATAATATTCCATGTGCAGTTTTTGCTAACAATCACATCTTCCCTCATGTTTTAACCCCAAGCTACTCTAGTGATTAATCTGGTTAATTTAAGTGTGGAGAACATGCTTAGGTTGAACTTTTGATTTTACTGGCTTTCCTAAAAACTTTTCTAAAGAGCAAGTGCAACTAATTAAGAATCTTCTTGCTGCCAATGTTACATAATGAAACTAAATCACAGAATTATGTAGTAACTGGGAAAAATCTAATTCTGAGAATGTAATGATTTATTTTCCCCAAAATGAGAGGGAATAAGGGATAGAAACCTCACATGGAGTAGTTTTCTAACTAAAGACTCATTTTAAAAATGACAAAATAAGCTTGGAACAGATTGTATAAATGAGAAGGAAAATAATTTAGCTTTATCTAAGTGTCATTATGTTTGGCTTAAAGCTCACAAAAAGCAAGAATGAAAGGAATTGCAGTGAAGTCTATAATATTAAATGAAAATACAGAGTGATGAAAGCTCAGGATTGATGAGTGGTGGGAAACCTTTGCACAGATAGAGAAGAAAGTCTGTGTGCATAGGAATAAAATACTACAAACTTGTACAAAATGTACTTCAGAACATCTTTGCTCCTGTCCTTCCTCCAGCTGTGGTTCTTGTACTGGAGTGTTGCAGCTCTGGGCAGCCATCTAGAAAACTGCCACACTTGCCCAGCCATTAGATTTTTAAATAAAATTAAAACTTTTATTCTCCCATTGAAGCAGTGGGAGATGAGCCTGGACCAGACTGCCCAATACAACTGCTCCAGAAAGGGAAAAATCCAGGTAAATGGATTTTACAATCCACGTAAATGGAGCTGATCCGACCCAACTGCAGCATCAGGGACTCTTCTGCTCTGCTTAGTGACAAAGGGGGCAGGAAAGTGCATTTAATCTCTTCTGGTTTTGGTGATATCAGGGAAATTCACACTGCCAGTGCAACGCTGGGAAGGAAAAGGCTTTCCAAGTTACAAACACTGATATTTTATCAACAGCTCCTTGGCCCCTTGTCCTCACCAGACACATCCTCTGCTGTGACGGCTGCAGAATTCCCAATCAATGGAAGAATTCACAGGTGTTAGGAGTCTCCCTCTTCTCTTCTTCATGGAGAGAGAACAGGAAGTTTGAGCAATCTTCCCTTGTCCATTTTTCTGCAAAATCACTCCAGAACTCTATCTATCTGGATTTCTTAATTTCTTCATTCTCCATCCTAAATTCCACAACAAAAACCAATTATGTGAGGGATTCCAAAGGCTTGTTCCTGGTGAGTAACACCATATTCATTTTTGAATTGAGCTACTTACAGATGTAAATGTTTCACACCAATATTCAGAGGAAAAATCCCAAATAACAACAGAAAACATTGGAAAATGAGCTGGGAAGATCAGGTGAAACTTAAAACTGGCAGCTGTACTCTGTTCCCTGTGGATTTTCTCCATCACATTCTCTGCAAATATATATTTTTATAGGATTCTTTGTATATTTAAAAATAATTTTTAAAAGGGGAAAAGAAAAATTAAATGCAGAATTAATAACATTTAACCAGCTTTCTTGAGCCCTGATACTTAGAAAGTCAAACCCATCTAGTCTAAGCCACAGAAAAGGTGATATAGAGATGAAATGAAGGTCTGTCTACTCATGAAATGAGACTCAGGGTGCCTAGTTAATTCTCCATGAAATCAAGGGAAGAACGACAAAAAATTCCATCAATTATTACTAAAATAATGAAGCTTCTGTGGGTGAAATGAGAAAGTTGCTTCACACCAGCCCACAGAAAATAAAGGAGTATCAGGGCTTGCACTGCTTGGATGAGCTCAGACAGGGGATCATTTCCAGCACATCTATGAGAAACAGTGGGAAACAGCTGTCTCATTTGCAGGCCTCTCAGATGTCAAGCAGCCTCATGACTTCAATCAGAGATTTCCTCTTTTAATAGTCTTCCTGCTTCACAAATGGGAGGTGCTGCTCCTGGACTTGTCTCACCAGGGAAATTAGAGATGGCTGTGATGGAAGGATACAAAAGAATGTCTGATCAGGCCAATTTCCAGCTCCAAACTTCACTGGGTTCATTCACTCAGAAAGCACTTCCTGCTAACTGTTAAATGTTAATTAAGATTGGGACTACAAGTGTAAAACCAGTGGCTTTCAACCCCCACTAATTCTAACCCAGCTCTGACTACACAATTCAGCATTTTGGAGGCAATGCTGAATTGTTGGTGACATGAGAGGGAAATGAAACCCAAGAAAAGCAAGTGATGGAAAAGAAAACAATTTCTCACCTCCAAAATGTCCCTGAGTGATGGCAACACCCAGCAGCCTCCAGTTACCCAGTTTTATTTATGAGCAGGATGTCAGGGTTGGGTGGGATCAGCTGTCCTGGCTGTGTCCCCTCCCAAATCCTGGTGCCCCCACCCCCAGCACCTCCGTGGGAGGGTGAGGAGAAGTAAATGCTGTGTGAGCACACATCACCGCCCACTGGAACACTGGTGTGGTGTTAGGGTGGTGCCAGCACCATTTTCTGCATTATTCGCACAATTTCAGAGCACAGCCCCATGCAGGCTGCCTTGGCGAAGGTGAACTCCATCCCACCCAGCTAAAAGCAGGACTTGCTCATGGTCCTGGGGGTTGAGAAGGTCATGCTGGAATTCCCAACTTCTTCCTCCAAATTCAACTTCTTCCTTCTCCCATCTTCCCTGTTTGAGTTCCTACTGACAGAAAACAGGAGGATCCCAGCAGGATGCCGTCTCCTCTAAATAATCCTAACTTTTTTTCTCTTTTTTTCCCCCTTGCTGTTTATTTTTTTAGGTGTTCAGGAGGATGCATTCTATTTGTAATCACTTGTGCTCATGTTTTCCTTACTAAAATGAACATATCACAGCCTATCCCAAGTTGTTTGTGATGATCCCTGTCACTGGGATGGGGCATTGTCACAGACATTTTTTATGAAAAATCCTTTCTTCAGGATTTTTTCTCCTGAGAAGCTGAGATGCCTCAAGAACAAAATGCAAAAACAATGGTTATCTGCTGCTGTGGAATGCAACAGGTGCATCTGGGATTGGTCTCATGTGGTTGTTTCTAATTAATGGCCAATCACAGTCAGCTGGCTCAGACTCTCTGTCTGAGACACAAGCCTTTGTTATCATTCTTTCTTTTTCTATTCTTAGCAAGCCTTCTGATGAAATCCTTTCTTCTGTTCTTTTAGTATGGTTTTAATACAATATATATCATAAAATAATAAATCAAGCCTTCTGAAACATGGAGTCAGATCCTCATTGCTTTCCTCATTCTCGGACCCACGTGAACACTGTCACAGGGCATAGTCCCAGAAAGAGATGTCTGGCAATGTCCCCAGTACAATTTATTAGGTTTATGAGTGTGCCCAAAGTTTTAAATATTTTTCCTTTCCCTCTCTTATGTATATTTTTGCCTGAGAAATACTCCCAAAACTTGCCTCAGAGGCAGACAAACATGAATGACAGCCCTAATAAGTTACTGGATGTATTATGTGGTCACAGCCATGAAATCCCTTCTTCAGCTTTCCTCCCTTGCAATACTGTATTATTCTCTGTAATAATTAAATTATATAATTTATAGGTTATATAATTAACGATATAACCTTTTTTTATCTTGGCCTGAATGGCCTAGAGTCTAAGCAGGTCCTACAGCTCTCTGTGACCCAGAACACCAATTAAAACCAGCCAAATTAGGTGTATTGAAAATTATGAAGGAATTTTCCCAAGAATTGAGAGGGTGATGACAATAATATGTATTTGTCTAACATGAATAAACCTTAATTTAGTCTATTATAGCTGAAGATGAACAAACAAAACCATCAGACTTAAATTAAACCTTTTCCCTCTGCTGTTACAAGGGAGATAACTGGGATATGAGGCAGGGAAGGATTTTTAATAGACTGAAATTAAAAACCTTAAATAATTAAAGAAGAAGAACCTTTTACCAGTTATTATTTTCCAGATTTTTCTCTCATTTACCCTTTTTGTCTCATTTAAGCTCATTTAGTACACTCTACATTGAAAAAAACTTCCCTGCTCCCCATCTGCTCTGTTCTCCTGATTTGTTCCCGTTTTTCACCCCCAGGAATTGAATTCCCACCAAGAGCTCACAAAGCACAACCTCACAAACCTATTTTCATTAAATGGAAAACTAAGTAAACAAATTCATGAGGGCCACAATTCCTTGAATCCATGGATAAGTAAGAAATCTTTATAAAGTCATAAAATGTTTCCTGGGTAGCTTCTTAAAATAACAACTTTCTGAGAGAACAAATGAAATCGTGTGATTGTCTCATCCCCACATGTTTAGCAGAAGCTGAAGGATATTTAGCTGATGCAGATGGTTTGAAAAGGGAATGTTTAAATTAGGTGCAGCTTTGAGTCTGACAGGGAACAAATATAAAATATGTGGGTTTGAAGTAGATGGAAATACACAAATTTTTGCAGACAGGAGAGCGGCTGCAGGGATGCTCAATGTATAATATAAAATCAGAGGCTGGTTTGGGCTGGAAGGGATCTTAAAGATGATCTTTTTTTACCCCCTGCCATGGGCAGGGACATCTTCCAATAGCCCGGGTTGCTACAAATCCTTTCCAGTCTGGCCTTGGACATATCCAGGGGCAGCCACAGCTTCTTTGGGTACCCCCCTTGCCAGGGCCTCTCCAGCCTCATAAGAAAAACTCCAGCACTGCAAACATATTTGATCCACTTTTCTTAAAGCCCTCTGTAAGAGCTGCTGCAAGCTTTTGCTCCAGTAGGTAATATTTTCACTTCAACCAACAGAGATCTGGGAAATGAAATAAAGCATCAATGTAGCTCATTCCTGAAATAGTCACAAAATTGTCATATTTCTAACTTGACAGAAACTGCACTTTCTACTCTATAGACTGTTTCAATCTTCAAAAAGTTCCTTCAATTTAGGAGAAACATTTGTGGCAAAGGAGTTCTCAGGAACTGCGCATTTGAAGTAGTGATGAGTAATCTTCGACATTTGGACTCGGAGTTCTAAAAACTCCTTTTTCCTGAAGGGAGCCAGTAGTGGGGAAAGGACTGCTCAATGAAAATGTCAGAGGCTGTGTTCTCCTGGAGGCCTGTCTGAATGCTGACAAAGTCCTTTTCCAATTTCCTTTAAAATGGATTTGGGAAACGTTTATTAGTTCTTCCTGAAGTGCCTGTAATTACTTTGTCTGTGCTGCTCAGTCTGGGCCTGCAGGCTGCTTTGCACAGACATCTCCTGTCCTCCTGTGCCGTGTGCTCTGACAGCAGATATTAACTCTCCCAGAGAGGAAAAAGTTCAGCTGTAATTTGGGATCCTAATCCATGCAAAGTTGCTGCAGCTGATATTGAGAACTCCTTCAGAGGAGATTTTACAAGAGTAGTAATGGATGTTCAGTATTAAAACAGTTTTACTTATAATTTTATTTATATCACTGAATCATTTAGGTTCGAGATCATCGAGTCCAAGCTGTTCCTGACCCCCACCATATCCCCAGCCCAGAGCTCTGAGTGCCACATCCAGGCCTTCCTGGGACACCT
>JAHXMQ010012336.1:23716382-23730902 GCA_020466415.1 Ammodramus savannarum pratensis | reverse complement strand
GAGGCCCTGGTATAAAAATTTCCTGATATAAAAATGGATATTCTTTCTGGATTCTGGTAACCTTATAAACCCTGTGCTGGAAGAGCTCTTAAAGCAAACATCACTGCTCAGTAGTGGGGGTTATATGGGGTAAGGGTACACTGCTTTTGGAGCAACTGTTCACCATCCCCACCTAGCCATTCTGTCTATTTTCTTTAAATCTGGGAACACACAAGAATTCAGTTCCTTTTTAGAAAAATTCCTAACCAGAAGATGGTCTCCAGAGGGGTTTTTAGGCAATAACTGGAATTATCAATCCACAGGATCAGATTAGAGCCAGTCTAACCCCAAATCCTCCAAATTCTGAGTGTCCCTCCCTGTTCTGCTGCTCAGATCTGTTCCTGATGCAGTGTTTGGTAAAACAGACACAGCTGTACATCCAAACTGGGAAATATTTCTGCACCAGCCTGAAATAAAACTACACCTCAAGTGTAGTTCTATTTCAAGGGGAGAAACCTCATCTGGCCTTGAGAAATTTTATTAGCATTTTTCCAGTCTCCATGTGAAAGTAACAGACACAGGGCAATTTTAGGAATAATATCTGCAATGGGATTGATTTCCCTGATGATTTTGGGGTCTTCCATTCCTTTCTTGCCTATAGGAACTATCCAGAAAATCTTCTTTTCAAGAAAACACCTCATTTGTTGTCCTTAATCAGCTTCAATACAAATATTCATATGTTTTAAAATGTTGCATAATAATAAGTTCTCTTCAACACAAAAGATATTAAAAGAAATTTTAAACCTCAAGTCCCAGACTCTGTTAATTTTCTGTCAGCAACTAGAACCATTTTCTAGTGGCAAATTTAATCAATATGCTATAATACTCTTTTGAGCTGTTGTTTAAATGTTTGTCACAGATTATCTCTGTGAAATGGCCCAGGAGATTGCAGAGCAGGTATTTTTACTGCTGGTGTCTACAGACCAATATCCTGAGAGAATAACCCAGAACAGCATCAAGTTTTAGGCAAAAGCTGATTTACTTTGTGAATTTATTTTGTGAATTTACTTTGTGGTTCCTTTTAGTGTTATTCCTGATATAATATTCCTTCTGAACACTGAGCATTAATTTATTTAAAAATATAATGAATATCAAGATATTTATTTCCCTTGTGATTTTTTTAAGTATATCCAACTTTCAGTCAAAAATATAACCTGCATTGATTAGAAGGAATAGGAGTTTTCTAGAGTCAAGACTGCTTGAAAATTACTATTTCATTGTTCTGTATCTGTTTGCTTGAGATAAATAAGATAATGCACAGTCAAAAAACCCAGCTTCAATTCTTCTTGACCACCTTAAGAAAAAATAAAATGCTGAAAGCATATAAAACTTTGCAATATTTTCATTTTCTATTCCACAATAACCCTGAGTTATCTTCTGTAATGAAACTTGAAAGCACAGTGCTGGTAATGTCTCTGAAATGAGAATTTCCCAGAATTATTAAATTGGAAACAAAATCAAAAAGTAATTCAGCAGAGATCAGCTTTTCCATGGTTTTTGAACATCTTCTTACCTTAAGTTAATGAGCAGGGATGCAATGAAAAAGTACCATTTTTGTATTTTTTTTTCTAATTTTCTGGAAGCACAGTTTACAAACCAGGCTACAAGTCCAGATATTCCCTGGTTTGCCATTTGGTTTGGAACTGACTTCTGCACATATCAGCCTAAGAACTTTAGAGAAGAAATGTTATTCTTTTTCATAAACCAGCTCTTTTAAGAGGGCAATTTCCCACAGCCATAAAACTTACCTAAAATTATCCATATAAACTTTGAAAGACCTCAGTGATTGAAATTTATCTGTTTACTTTGTTGCTGTGGCTTAAAAATCATTAATCCATTACCTATCCCCCAAAGAAAGGTGTTGCAATAGAGCAGTTTGAATTTGGGGCTATTTTTTTTTAAACATCAAATATTTTAAATCCTTTTGAGACTTCAGAAATGCACTCAAGAATCAACATCTCCTGTCACTTCAGAATAATTGAAGAAAACATTCTCTAGGAAGGAAGGGTCAAATGGACAGATTATAGCTTCATACCCCTGAGCTGATTTTTGAAAGTTTAGGAAATTGAGGAAGATTTTTTTGTGCATAAAGATCAGTTCTGTGTATGAGAAAACATTAAAATGAAGTGGTTTAGATCATCTAATTTTCAATGTGCATCTGGATTCTCCTTAAATTTATCTAATAAGGTTCTGTTGCATTAAGATTTTCCAGACTGATTTTTATTCCTTCTCAATTAAACGTAAGAGACCAATTATAAACAGACTTGTGTGTCATAATCACCACATCTTTCCAGTGGAGTGCTCGGAAATTACATGGATTTAGAGTCTCCCAGAGGAGCACATTGCTGTCAAACAACAATTGACTGCCAGAGCAATAACCTAATTCCATTATTGGCAGAAGGGATAATGTGGATTTTTACTTTATCCAATTCCACATTTACGATACCCAGTCTGGAGAACCACCTTGGTTCAGGTCAGGCACCTGTTTAGATCAATCTTGTGCCAATCAGACTCAGATCAGGAGTTCTGACTCTGCAGGATTGAGGAACATTTATTGTTGTCAAGTATTTACTGTTATCAGTAATTTCCTGAATTATGGAAGCAGCAAATTTAGCAGTAGGACAAAGAAGTACCAAATACCCTTGTTATCAATTTTTCATTTCAAATAGGTCTGGAAAAACACATGCAACTATTACTGAAACAATAAAACCCCACATGTACTGAAAAAAAAAATAAATTTGAGAATTGGAGTTTTTGAGGAACTTAGCAGTTTAAAGACTCTAAGCAATTAAAAGGAATAACTTGACCAATAATTACAATGTTTTAACTTGAATTTCCTGGGAATTTTGATCATAGAAATTCTTAGCCTCTGTTTCCCAGATTTCCAGAATATTTATGTGGAATTTTTAATGAACCAGCTGATGCTGTCACAAGTATAAGGAAAAGGAGGAAAAATAGAGTCAAAGAATAATAAAAGTTGGAAAAGATTTTTAAGGTAACCAAATCCAACCATCAACCCAGCACTGTGTTCCACTCTAAGCCATGTCCTCAAGTGCCACATCTACAGGGTTTTTGAGCTCTTAAATAAATAATTCAATTCCAATACTTGAAAAGACACCAAAGGTCCCATAATGCTCCATGATTATATTGAGACTGTGCCAGACTTACAGAGATGTACAAGAATCTTCTTTTGGTAGGAATCACACAATAAGGTCTCAAAAAGCCAAATTCTTTGTCTCAGTGTGGCCAAAGGAAACTTCTTGGTGCAGGAGGTTTAAAGAACATTCTCCATGTAGGAACTGCGCATGAATTTTCCTCCTGCACAGCAGAAAATTTTCACAGCAATTTCTGCAGCTCCAAGTATGACATGGACAGTTTCCCAATGCTTATCCTCTTCCACATAGTCAGATTTTCAGCTTACAAAAGATCCCTCAGGGACAAAAAAAAAATACTGCTTAAGAAAAAAATAACATTAGGTGCAAAGTGAAAGTCAAAAATCAATAGAAAGTCCTAAACATAAGTAAAGGAAAATGATACTTGAGGGGAAAAAACTCTTTCCTTTGATCAGAGAGGCCATTTAAAATAATATGGCCTAAAGTTATTTTTAATGATGTTTAAAAGCCTAAATGAGGCTTAGCACTATAGAAAGTAAAAGATTAGCACTGGACTAAATAATATATTTTAAGTTTGGGCATAAAATTCTTTGAAATGTCTATGGCATCAGTAGCAGTTATAATATAGAGCAGGTTTTGCACTGCTGGTAAATGAAAATCAGAGGAGTTCCCATCAGTTTTTAAATTACCAGTGCATTTCAAATTCTCACATTTCTATTTTTAAAGAAAACTACCAAATTTATTTTATTTTCAAATATTACAGGAAACTTAAAAATTAATTACAGAGGACAAAGTATTAAAAGAGAAAATAATCAAGTCCAAATGAACTTTTAATGCTCAGCACATCAATTATTGTCTTTGTGCAAAAACTAAAATAGAGCTCATGGAAAAAAATCTGTCCCAGCTTCATCTCAGATGGTTTCAACATTGAGGGATTCTTTTGTATTTATTTTATAGGAAATAGAAAATTGTTATTTCAAAAGCATTTAAGGGACATTTTCTTTTTAATCTGGGCAAAAGAAAATCCCAAAATATGAATATGTAAAGGCTATGGAAAAGCCTCAAACTTTGCTCTGGTCCCTAGAAAATCATAAAAACATTTTGTGACATAGCTGAGTGTCCAAAGAGGGATTCTGGCAAAGGTTGGGCTTGATGGTCTTAGAGTTCTTTCCCAGCCTTAATGGCTCTGTGATTCCATGACTAAATAAAAGTAGGAGATTTTAAAATATTCTTTTTAGTATAAACCCTTTTTGTGGCACTCAAATTGTTGTATTTTCAAATTAGTCTCCATTTAGTCACACTGCACTGGACAGAGAAAATAATGGACCTATGGATTATGTAAATGAGATTGGTGAACCAAAATATGCCATGAATCCCAAAAAATGCTCACAGTGACCAGTGGCAGAGATGAAAAGTCTTCAGTGGAACTGGAAAAAGTACTTGAGCTCAAGTTTCTTTCTGGCTAAACTGGAAAGCCGTCCAGGATTAGAGGACATGGTAATTTCTCTGCTGGTCATACTTCCAGTCTCATTTCTTGAAATAAATTGTTTATACGAGCATTTACTGATTAAAAACCCCAAATAAACCAAACTAAGGGACTTCTAGATGTTTAGTATTCAGTTTTATGTTTGTTTTTTTTTCCTTTCCTTAAAAGCAAAACCCTCACTTAGCGACAACCATCTCTACAAGTCCATAGCATGGGTAAGGCTGTAGCACAGAGAACTCAATGGACTGTGGGAATGGGAAAATGGGAATGAACCTTTCATTCAACTGAAACATTCCCCTAATTCCTAATTTAACAATATAATCTCCTGGAATTTGGAGGGAAGGTGAAAATTCCCAATAAATTCCACATGGCATGAGTGTAGGAAGCTCTTTGCCACCTGGGGACACTGGAACAGGAGTTTTGGGAGCAATGTAAATATCCAGAGCTTCCCACATCCTCATAATTACCATATTTAAATCAATTTAAATCTTTTCTTGGTTACTGTCTCTGTAGCCTACAAATGTTTCTTCAAAACATAAGGAGCCACCTTCTGATATTTGCTGGCTGCTTCCCAAAAGAAGTTCTGCTTCACTTGGCATTTTCTCTGTCTGTTCTAATGATTTTAAAGCCTACCCTTATTTTAGAAAATTGATTCTAGCAGGCAAAATATGTTATTTCAATTCTTCCCAGACTCCAATAATGTTCTATTTAAGCTGTTACAGCAAATGGCAAATTTTCATTTTTAAAATAAGGGAAAACACAGCTTTTATGAGTCTAACCCTATTTCACTGTTAGCTATGTATGAAAAAAGCAGAAAAAACATTTTAGAGATCATTGGTTTGTCTTCTCATCCAGCATGGCTCTTTTTGGGGTGTTTTTAAAAATACTGATGGTGAGAATTAAACAACTGAAGAGCTGAAAACATAAATTGGGGTAAAATCCTCATTTAAGGATCAGCAAAACTTCTCATTTTACTTAAAAGCAAGTGATGTGGAAATGAAAAACAAAATCTTAAAGCCAGTGTGATCTTGAATGAAAGACAAAGTGAATTAAAATGTCAGAATTCTCACTTACATCACTCCAAACAAGGCTTTTCGTTTTTCTTCCTTAGGAATTCTGCTGCCCTGGTGACATGAGGAATATCTGTAGGGTCACAGTAAATTTAGATTAGAGAGGACCTGAAGGAGTCACCTAAGCCAATTTGTCCTATCCCATTAACTCTTTTTCAGACTTTTTTTTCCCCCAAAGATTGTATAAAATGGAATTGCTCAACACAGCTGTATTAAAATAGTAATAAAAAATAATAAAAAAGAGAACTCTGGAATCTTCAAGCACATAATTTTTTAGAAAAACTAGAGGAATGGTTTAGTGTGAATATGGGAATAATGGTGAACTAGCAAAGATTTTGGGAATTGGAGAGCTCTCTCTAAGCTACAGTTGGGCCAGTGGTCACTGTGTAAAAATAATCACTCTGTGCACTCGCTTCTTGCCCAAGATCTGCTTCCCAAGCTTAATTGCACTCATTCTTCTCACACAGAAATGTCACTAAAAAGTGGCATCCTGAAATGCCTTAAGCATGACCCACCCACAGCAAGCAGGGAGCTGCACTTGTTTACAGATTATTGCAGCAATAATGCTTGGATTGCAAAGGAAATTCCTGTATCCATTTAGGAATTGTTCTGAATAAAGCCCCAGTGATACATTATCTACAGCTACAAGTTTCTTTAAAAAGTCTCCATTCAGAAACATCCTTTCTTCATGTCACTTCTTGTTAAGCCAGATGAACAACTTGAATTTCAGATGTTTTCTACCTTTTACCTCAGAGAGCTGAATTCTTTCTCAGTGCTGAGAAGTCAAACATGCAGGATAAAGCCATGGAATTATCTGCAGTGCCCCTGGCAGTGCCCAGGTTGTAAATCCAGGTGTAACATAGAAGAGCAGCTGCCCTCTGAACCCATTCAAACTGATGAAATCTGGCCATGGCTGAATTTTTGCAGCTCTGGGATATTATTTTTAAAATAAGAAAGAGAATGCTTTTTAAATTATTATTTTCCTTCTGCTAGTAATATCTCTTCCTTACTACACCCTTTCTTCAGCTGGAATAGGAGGTAAAGAGTCCAGTTACTAATCTGACAGCTTTTGCCTGATGTTGTTATAGTCATAATAAAGCACTCTCAATGTACACACTGGATGTTCTATGATTTAATTCTGTGCAAACATTTTCCACAAAAAGCACTGACTTTAATAATCTGTTTTCTCTCAGTGTTTTAGAGTTCAGTGTCCAGACAGCCTGCAGGCTCTTCCCTGCCTTCAGCATGTTGCTCCTCTGGGGACAAGAAACTAGTGGTGGCTGTCTCTGGGGAATCCAAGTTCTGTACATAATCAAATTGTAACACTAAATTACCAATTGTAACACTAAACATTACTAATTTTAACACTCAATTGCTAATTGTCAAATGTTTAAAACATGATGAGGTTCATCTCCCCTTGATTTTCAAAGTCAAATTTATTTCTTCCCCAAATCTTCCTTCTACTTTGACCTAAATTATCTGGTTTAGCTGGCTAAGCAAAATTCAGAATTAGGATTACCAAGTCCAACCATCAACCCAGCACTGTGTTAACCTCTAAGCCATGTGCTTAAGTGCCACATCTACAGGGTTTTTGAGCACTTAAAGAAATAAATCAATTCCATTTCTTGAAAAGACATCAGAATATTTTTTCCAAAGCTGCTTTTAAATTTCATTGTGGACCAGCTTTCTCAATCAGAGTGAAAACTTGTTTTTTCCAGAGTTTGATATCCGTGTTCTGAAAATGGATTCTGCCTTGCAAGGTAAAGATCCTGGAATATAGGAAGGCTCAGGAGGAAGGCTCAGGGAGAGTTTTCAGTACAGCCTGGAGGCTTTTCCATGGTGGGACATAGAGGGAAGCCAGCAGATGCTGGTGTGTTCTTGAAGCAGGCTATAAAATAAGCAGGAAGAAAAGCCAGGAACTCAAAATTAATTCCGCACCATTTTATTCCCAGAGACACCTGCAATTAAACAAAATGTGGAACCACGATCAATCCCAGAAAAAGCAGAGCTGCAACCCACTCAGTTTATTTGTAATACTTGTGCAAACAAAAAGCTTGGGGGGAACATTCAAGAATAGAACCCTTGCAGAGGAATGTTCAGCTTTGGGAGTCTGGTTACAAGTCTGCCAGAATTTGAGGTGATTTTCCACCCACCAGTCTCTTTTTCAAAGGTTCTACAAATCTCTTTCAGACAACTTCTCCCTAAGGCTTTGTTTTCTAATAATCAGTATTTAACATATGGAATCATTCTGTCTCAGGAAGTGTGTTCTAAACAACATCCTCTCAGGGTAAATACAACCATCAACAGAAATTCTTCTCTCAAATTATCCAGCCAAAAAAAGCTTTTCATTTTAAATGCCAAAGATTGCAAAGAAAACTTGAGCATTTTCTAAAATAATTAATCTGTTGGGTCATATTTTATTCCTCAGGATCAGATAAGTCTACTGCCAAATACAGAAAATCACCTCCCTAGTGTGTTTCTGCTTTTATGCCAGGATCAGAGTTGTTTCTACATAGAATAATTAGTCCTGCCTGTTAATTAGGAATGGTTCTACACAACTGTAGAAAGCTGAAGTAAAGCTAGAGCTGCTTTCAGCCCTAGATGAGTTTGAAGCAAAAGAAATCAGGAAGCTGGAAGATTAAACAGAAGATTTTCAGCGTAAAATCATAAAGAAGGGCAGTTCTCCTGTACATGGCACTTGGAAAAGACAATCTAATATTAAGCTGAGTTTTAGGGAGATGGGGCAACATTGCAGCTGTCTTACCAGGAATATTCACTGCCATGTAAACCAGGTGGAGCTGGGTTGAACTGCTGACAAGATCCCTGGAAAATAATTGTCATTCAGCAAAAGTAAGGAAAAGAATTCTTCTAAATACTTTTTTTTTAAATAGACTCACATAGGAACATAAGTGGGTATTATTAATCATCCAGCACTTTAGGATAAAGGGTAATGATCAATTTAAATGGAAGTGTGACTGTGAAAACACCAGTGTTTAATGGTGATCATGGCTCTGGGTAAGGTGGAGAGAAGTGTAAGTCAATCTGAAGTATTTTTCTGCTTAGAAAGATTTCTGTGATGTTCTTTTCCTTGCATGACAAATAAACATATCCTGGGAAGGGTCCAGGCCAGGTTGGACAGGGCTTGGAACAGCCTGAGACAGTGGAAGGTGTCCTTGCCCATGGCAGGGGTGGCACTGGCTTTAAGATCCCTTCCAGCCCAAATCATTCCATAATTCTGTGATTCTGTAAAATCTACCAAAACTTATTTTTCTTTTTTTTTTTTTTTACAAAATGATCTTGACAAATAACTGATCAGTAACCAAAATTCATTAAAATTAAATCTTAAAATCAAAAGATTAACCCTATGGCACCTTTTGTGGCTGCCTCTTCTTCCTTCATGAGCCCTTCTGATTTGAGCAGCACAGTCCTGGAGCATGAAACAATTAATGGGACTCAGTCACGGGAAATTCAACAGCATTGAACCCAGAAACTGCTCCCTGTTCTAAAAGGTGATGGGGTCTCATTAAACACAGAATTTCTCTGTCCATCTCCAAGCTCTGCATGGCACCAGAAGCACAGATTCTACCAAAGTATTTAAATATCTGCTCACTCAGCCCAGCACACCACTGCATATTCCAGAGTCCTTTAGCACAAAGCAGGACAAAGAGTCCCAAGAAAAGAAAAAAAAAATGTCAGCAAGGATATAAACCTTCAATTTATGGAGAGCCAAAGTAATACCTTAGAAATAACCTGCCAGAAATAATTAGGATATTGGTTTTAATAATGAGGAATAAGGACAACAGTAGATTTATCTTATCTGTTAAAACAGGGTCCACTGTAAATCCATCAGGGGGTTTAATCAGACAATGAGATGCTCTGGGAAGTCTCCTGAGCTCTGCTCTGCCTTGTATAAGCACATTTCAGTAATTGTTTCCAGTGCCCTTTGTACTGCCTAAATGAATGATGAATAGTTATTAAAAGCATGGCTCAGAAGGGTTATTTATGCGACATATTTCACAAAAATGCATGTTTAATTAAAAATCAGCAGTGCAATTATGAGCATCATAAAGGAAATAACAAAAGCAATATTAAACTGTTAATTAGGAGTTTTTCCTCTTCGAAATGAAGTCAAGGCACTCCATGTGCATACATAAAATCCCTCATTGAAGATATTTTACTTAATTCTGTTGGTATTAGCAAAAATATTGATCAAAATGGGGAAGAAAAGCAGCTTTTCACTGAAAGGTCCTTTTGGGATTAAAGACTTTAAGTCAAAGAATCAGCTAATTTTTATTTAATTTGATTTCATGTCTTATACCTGCTCTTTACAGGTAGCAGGTAATCTTAGAATCATGGAATCACTGGATGGTTTGGGTTGAAAGGGACATTAAATCCATTCCACCCCTGCCATGGGCAGGGACACTTTCCACTGTCTCAGGTTGCTCCAAGCCCTGTCCAGTCTGGTCTTGGACACTGCCAGGGATCCAGGGACAGCCACAGTTTCTCTGGGCACCCTGTTGTATTCCCATTTTTATTTCTCTGCGGTGAAATCATTCATCATCTCTCCTTCTAAGCTACAAGAATCATTCTGCAATAGTTTTCCACATCATCAATATTTCTCAGGTTCGTTGGCCTCCAAAAGCAAATCAAGAAGTACTGAAAATGGATTTCAAAATTGGAAGATTCAGATAAATGCAGCATAGCTGATGAAGCAACAATTTTGAGATCTAGTTTTGCTTTCTGGCCACAAAACAACACAACTCATTAGGTGGTTGGAGCTCACCAACTCCACATCTTTCAGTTATGCAGAGAACTGGGAGGTTTTGTGTCATTACAGATCTTGAAATTCCACTTACTTTATATGCTGTGCTTCTTCATCCATCACAATGATCCTGCAACCTAAATATTAAAAAGGAAAACAAGAAACCCCCATATTTTTGTAATCAGGTTAAACATTCCTCGTGAAGACACACACCTGTTCAAGTATTCATTCAGAGCTGATAAGCTTCATGCATTTTTGAAGAGCCATTTTCTGCACCAGTCCCCAGCAATGTCACACTGTCAATGCAGCAGTGATACTCCTACACAAAGCACACATTAATCAGCAGCACAAAGAATGGATTCCTGCTGTTAAAAATGCAAACAAGAGTCTGTAAGAATCTGCCACTGGGCTGCAGGCTGATGTTGCTCAAGTTACAAAAAAAAACCCAAAAAAACCAAACATATTAAAGCCACTGAAAAAATACTGTTGGCTGAACAAAGGCCTGGGCAGGCAATGACTCCTCACGAAGGAATTTGTGATTCCTATTACATGGGCTGTGGATTAAAGCCACAATAATAACTGGCAGTGCTTTAATAAGAAGTTAAAACTTCCTATTAAAGAGAATCACATCAGCTACAGGTCATTGTGAAGGGAGGGTTTAGATTCACCATGCCAGGTTTAAAGCTTAAAAACCTGGCCCAAAACTTTACTAGTTCATTAATTAACAACACAGTGCATGCTAACATTGGGTTCTTAATCATCATCCCCACAAACACAGAAATGTCCATTTTTGACCCATGTATTCTGTCTAGATCACATATTTACAGCACAATTAATGTTGTATAATTAGCATAGATGTCTGTGCTCTTTGCTGGGTCTTGGTTGTGGCCATGAAGGTGATCAGAGATACTGGAAGAGAAATGAGTTGTGTTGTCTTTCATTCCATCCCTCTTTGTTTACACTGATTTTCCCTCTTTACAGAGGAGGTTTTGCCTCTGGATATTTTTTACCTTGGGTTTAGTTCTCTAAGCTATTGCTGTCACCCACAAAATCCTGCTCTGTCACTCCACTTCTGCCATACAACTTTTTATCATTCAGATGAAGCTTGCCCTTACTTTTGTTCACTCTGAAGGGATTTTATCTGGGAAATTCCTCTGAGTTTATGGAAAGGCTTTTTAAGGGTTTAAGGTTCAGGCTTCAATTTTGGAGAGAGCAAGAGGAAGCCCAGAGCTCCAGTTAGACTTACCCAGATTTACTGTCACAGAGGTTGAACTGGGAAGAATCATCCCTGAAGGATTTCTCTCTCTGTTCAATGATTTGGGGTCTAATCTGAGCAATAAAGTTAAGTTTGTGAACAGGAAATAAATGCCCAGATCCACCAGAGCTGGTTTTTAAAGGTGCTGCAAAAGGAGCCAGGCTGTGAATTCTCTCAAGCACTTTTATACCTGGACAACAGCTGAGGAATCTCATCCTTAGTGTGGTAAAACTTTTAAAGCTTAGGTAAGAGACTGTTTGAGAGCAAGATAAATGCAGAGCTCAGGTCACACCAGGACTGCTCAGGGCTGCCAGAAGCAGATAGGAACAGAAACAAAACCTCCCCTGAGAAGTATTTCATCCAGACTGTGGCTGAGATCTCTGGCAAGGGCTTAGGCAAGAGCTGGTGTGAGGCTTAGGGATGGGTTCATGGATCAGCTAGAGGGGAAATAAGCCCTTAAGCTTCAGATGAAGCAGGATTGGAAAAGGAAAATCAGGGAACTTGTAAACTGCAAAAAGGATATTCCCTGAGAAGTTATTCCTTTGGGCAATGACTTGTTTAAAGCTCAGCTGTGTATCACGGTCAAGAGGAAAGAAAAGCCTTGAACTCCAGCCCCAGTCTCTCTGTGGGAGGGAACCTGGCAAGGTTCCTTCAGTTTCTCCTTCCAAAGTGGGCAATAATAACTAAATTGTGTATGCCAAGCTCATTCTTCTCAAGGCAAAGGATTCCCTGATCTGGCTGAAATTGCCAGTCCTGACAAAATAAAGGCAGGGAGGCTCTCTCAGGAATGAGCTGTGTGTCCCTTTGCCACTTATAATGAGAGAGCACATTTAAAATCTGAGTAAGAAGTAGAAATCCAAGGAGGAATCCATGTTCCTGTACCATGAGACAAAAGAATAACATGCTTGTGAGATAGACAGCAGCAGTTCTGCACTCTCACTGCATTCTTCCAAAGGTGCTCAGCTGCACATCAATATTTGGAAGAGACAAATTAAACTAATCTTTAAAAAAAATAGTACAGAAAGCTTCAGCAGGACTTCAGGCTATGAAAAATGTATAGTACATACAAAAAAAAAAAAAAGCATCTAAGTGCCTCTGCCCCATCTGCCATGAAGTTTGCCTCTATTTTGCACCCAAGGGGAACAGATACCTGTGCTACACTGGCTGGAAAATGAGGGGAAACTTATTCCCTCTGGAAAAAAAAAGACTTGGCAATGGCTGCAATTTTGCTGGTTGAATTAGTCGCAGTCTGTCTGTATCTGCAATAGTTTCTTTCTTAACAAGAAACTTTCTGCCTTTCCAATAAATGATACATTTGAGAGATTCCTCTGCTAATAACAGCATCTCTCACATTTGGGAGAAAATGGCACAATTATTTGGTGACTGAAGGTAATTTACTTTGTAATTTAGTTATTTTCCCTTGTGATTCAAACTGTATAATAGTTCCTAAAATGAATCAGATTCATAAACACTGCACAAATATATCTGCAATGAGTCTTACCCTTTGTGTAAATAAGGGAGGTAGAAAAGCAGAGAGATTACCTGACTTGCTTAAGGACATGAAGAGTAAAGGTTGTGGTGGGAAATAAGTGATGAATCCCAAGTCAGGCTGATTCATTAGGCTACATTGTTACTTGCCAAAAAATTTTATTTTTTTCTGCCACCAAAGAAAGATCAACAAGATTTCAGTGATGGACAGCAAAAATATTTACAAGTGGACAACAACTGGAGAGTCCAGATGATTTTTTATTCCACTGTGTTTAATTAAGGAGCAAGAGAACTGTTGTTAGACAGCTTAGGAAAAAATCATCTTTTGATCAAGCAATTAAAAGAGTCCTTGAAGACATCCAAGCAATCCTTACAAATCTTTAAATATTATTCCCTACTATAAACCTGAGACATGAGAGATATCCAAATTTCAACTCATGTATTAGGGGTTGTTTTGTCATGAGTCTGATGCAACTTGCAGCAAATATTTATATATTTATTTCTCAGTATTTTAGAGCAAATATTTTGGGTTAAAAGTCCACTCTACATATCTCTTATGTCCATTGAAAGAGAAAACTTGTCAGAACAAGCTGTTTATTAAAGTGCTGCAAACTGGGAACAGTTAGAGAACAATGTCGTAACTTTTCCCATTATATCATCCCTGATATATTAAAAATTGAACTCCTTGAGGAAGAATATGATCAGCTTGAGTGGGAAACACCGTTTCTTTGTTGCATTAACCATTATTATATTAATTAAAACAGGATTTGAATTAAAGCTCATATCTCAATACCCATTTGAACCCACTGACTGATATTTTGTGTTTCATGCAAACCCAACCCCTCTCCCCCAGCATTTTGCCCATGTACTGCTCACTCAGCTGTGAACAGAACTCCTGAAATGCTTCTTCCAAGGTCAATAAGCACTTATGGACCATGGTGCACATACAGGAAAATCATGGGAGTCAGTGGTTTTTGAGCAGTGTCTTCAGGTTATTTTAGTTTGAATTTGCAGTTTTGAGAATTATGATATTTTTATGATGTTTTATGTCTTTGACATGTCATGTTTTATGTCTTATTTTATGATGTTATTATGTCTTTGGCATGGAAGAAGTTACAGAAGACTGGTAGAGATAAGGATTTCCTTTCACTTTGTGTAATTATGAGAGAAGATTTTACTAATGCAGCTCAAAACAAGGCTCTACTTTGGTCTCTAACATTTGCTGAATACCAGATATCTGTGGCTAATGTAACAAATGGTACTGCTTTGGAGAGACATAACAAAAACCTATTTTCATTCTCTTTTTC
>JAHXMQ010012336.1:23693969-23716282 GCA_020466415.1 Ammodramus savannarum pratensis | reverse complement strand
TAGAGATCAACAGCTGGGATCTGCAAAGTTCTCCCAGGTCAAATGGACTTCAGAATCCTGCAAGCCAGTGTTGGTTTATATGGGATCTCCAGCACAGGAAGGCGCTGGAGCTGCTGGAGCCAGACCTGGGGAGACACCAGGATGATCAGAGGGATGGTGCAGCTCTGCTGGGAGGAAAGGCTGGCAGAGCTGGGATTGTGCAGCCTGGAGAAGAGTAGTTTTGGGGTGACCAAATCGTGGCCTTGCAGTTCCTGAAGGGGCTTACAAGAAAGATGGAGACTGTTTCCAAGGGATGGAGGGACAGGACAGGGGGAATGGCTTCCCACTGCCAGAGGGCAGAGTTAGATGGGATACTGGGAAGGAATTGTTCCCAGGTGCCCAGAGAAGCTGTGGCTGCCCCTGGATCCCTGGCAGTGTCCAAGGCCAGGTTGTCCAAGGCCAGTTGGATGGGGCTTGGAACAACCTGGGCTAGTGGAAGATGTCCCTGCCCATGGCAGGGGTGGCACTTGGTGGGCTTTGAGGTCCCTCCAAACCCAGGCCATTCCAGGATTCTCCCTCTGGAAGGATGAAGATGTGCCAGCTCTCCCTTGTGCCGCACTGCACTCTCAGTTACAAGTCTGACACCTGATCCAGGAATTTCTTATTGAGTTATAGAGGCTGTAATAGAGTCAAAACTTGGAGACCAGAAAGAGCAAAACTCTCTGTAAGATGAATGGCAAGAAGAAGCTGAAGCAGATTGTAGAAGATATGCTGGCTAATAACATGGTTTAATAGCCTATTACTGCACCTGAAACTCCAGGTTTTGGCAGCTGATTACTTGCTGGTGACTTATTTCCAGGTGAATTTGCCATTTGCAGAATTAGGGCTGTGCAAGTGACCCTTGCAGCGCCCTGCACTGCTGGCCCAAACACTGATTCAAGAATATTTCAGTAAAACAAGCTGTGATGTACCTGTGCTGCTCAGCAATAACTGTGCTCTCAGTGTGCCCTAAGTCAAACAAACTGCTCTGGAGGCATTACACCGGGGACAATTTTCTATGAGATAAGCTATAGGGAAAGAAGAATTTCAATAGAATTCAGTCTTTGTTCCCTACCTGGATCTCCTGCCATCTCATAATTTCCCATCTAATAAAGATAAAAAAAGTTTATAAGGGTTTGAGCAGGAAACTGTTGTGTAGGTATCTTAATTTTATGGCAATGGCATTAAGGAAGAAATTAAAAGTGAAAATCTAGCATTTAACCAGGTGTTTTAAAGGGGTAAGTGGTCCATTTTCCTTTCTAACTTAACCATGTGTTGCAGCAGAGCCATAATTGGAAAATTTGTAGTAAGACTGGTCCCAACCTTGAATTATGTGTAGTCTTGAGAATAACTACTATTAGAGATTAAGAAGAAGCATATAAATTGAAAAAAAAAAAAAGAAATATGGATGGAATTATATTTTTGTGTTAAAATATTAATTTACCCTATGTGATGAATATCTGTATTAATATATAAAGTCACAGTCTGGTTTGGGTTGGAAGAGACCTTGAAACTTATCTTGTTCCACCCCCTGCCATGGGCAGGGACATCTTCCACCGTCCCAGGTTGCTCCAAGACCATCCAGTTGGAATATGGACATATAACATAAAACACACAGATCTATAGCTCACCTGAACATTCAGATACCAATTCAATGAGATCCTGGAGGATGCGTTTTTCTCCATTTCCTTCATATTACAACAAAAGTTATTCACCTTCAAAATTCCCCGTAGAATGAAGATGTTGATGCTCCATGAAATCCATTTTCTCTTCCACAGGAGGCTGTTTGTAATTATTTTCTTTATAATCAGCTAATCATATCCCAAATCTGTTACCTCACAAAGAATCTCTGAGCCCATTAGAGAAGATAATTCAGGAAGAGACAAGAATAATCAATAGGATGTTCAAGTATTCCTTCTTTTGTTTGCCAGATAGTATTATCATGGAAATTATTCTGAAAACACCAGCCAGGCTGAGGAGATCTCTGTTCTAATCACAGTAATTTGTTAAATCAAAAAAGGCTCCTGAGTGGTGTTAAAGGGTGCCAAGTCCAGCAGTTCCAGGGAGCTACAATCCTACTGGGAGTCCCAGTTCAGCTGAACCCCCACTCCCAGTAGGCTCCTACACAGATTTATCCCCAGGATAAATGTGGACATGACGAGACACACAGATCCCTTCAGGCAGAAAGGGATGCCTGCACCAGTCCCAGTCACCACTCAGCTTGGACATGCCTTCCCCTGATCCAGCAGCACTTTATCCACCCAAACACCCCACAAAAGCCTGTCCAGGATTCTCTGTTCTTGGTGGATCTCCAGCACTGATTGTCCAAGGTCCCACTCCAGCTGCTGGCTCTCAGACCTTGCTGGCTGATTCAGCTTCAGGGTTTCCAGCTCAGCCCCCACAGCCACCTAGGAGGTAGAGAGAGGCATGAGTGAGAAGTTAGGATACAGGGCTTAGTGAGAGAAACGTATTTTCCTGCAACCTCCTCACCCTCATATCATCCCTTGGAGCCCCCCAATCCTCTCTTTCCCCACCTTTGGTCCTACCAAACCACCTTGATCACTCCCTTTTCATTTTGTGAGGTTCCTAGACTGGTTTATATCGGATGGGGCCTCACAGCTCATCCAGTCCCACTCCCACCATGGGCAGGGACACTTTCCACTAGCCCAGGTTGCTCCAAGCCCCATCCAGTCTGGCCTTGGACACTGCCAGGGATCCAAGGGCATCCACATATCCCATATAAAGTCCCACCCACCTCCAAAACCTCAAAGTGAGTGTTACACACTGCCCAAACATTCTTCCCTAGTGCCTCAAACAACCCATGAGAAGCCCCAGGACCTGGAGCTGACACCTCACTTCAGATCTCAAATCTCCTGTCTCTTCCAGGAGGAATGCTCCTTGGATGGGCTAATCCAGCCCTTTTCTGGGAACTGATTAGTTGGGGATAAATTGTTTTCACTGTACCTCAACCTTCCACTACTTGTCCTTGTTCCTCTGATACTCCTGGTCCCCAATCCCATCCCACTCCATCTCAAATGCCCCATGACCCAAGACAGGCTGGTCCTTCTCTTTAATCCTGAGAGCTTTTTAGAGCAATCTCTGCTATGTCACTTAGCAAAGAGCAGTTGTCACCTTCTAACAGAGCTTGGTCCTGGGCAGAGGCACAGTCCAGGGCAGCAGACAGTTCCAAATCTGAGACTCAAATGGTGTTTTGTCATCAACATGGAAAATGAAACACTGGGAACAGAGTTAAATTGGCTTTGTACATTATGGGACCAATCCTTGTCATTTATAAAGAAATACAGAATCCTTTACATGGACAGAAATTAAGGGAGAATATTTGGATGTCTCAAATGTGGACAAAAGTTACGGTATTTTGTTATAATGTTGAAAAATGTGACAACCCTCCTCACAAAAATAACTTTCAAAAAATAATGTACAACACGATTTTCTTTAATAGTCTGATTCCTAACACACTAATTGTTTTTTGTTATGAATAATAGAAATAGTTAACCTAGACAAGAACATTTATAAAACTCCAAAGAGCTATTTTTGTCTCAAGCTAGAACTCTATTAGCCTTCCCTGAAAAATTAGCACAGGAGATTATTTTTTAAATTAATCTCTAATTAGACTTCATTAATGGCAATGTTATCTCTTGCAAAATCCTTTCTTTCATTAAGGAGATGTTTCCCACTTTTCATACGAAATATTCAAACCAATTATTTTAAGGTGAACACAACTTTAAAAATATACAGCCTGAAGATGGATGTTTTTTTCAAAGGAAGAACTGGAGTTGTAGTTCAATTAACAAATAACCAGGCTGATTACTCAGGCTTTAGCAATATTCTCCTTATCTCATTTAATATCGAGGTGTCCCTTGATTCTGTAGCTTTAATAAGGAGGGAGATTATGGGTGGTGGGAGGTTTGACAGTCTCCCTCTTTGAAACCTCCTGTAACCAATAGCAAGAACAAAACTTAGCAGTATTTCCTATTTATTTCTTTATTTAGTAAAAGAGATGGAGTGAGAGGGATGAGAAGAGAGGTATTGATGTTCTTTGTCTCCTAGTAATAATTCTCATGGAGATTAGAGCAAATATAAAAGAGATGCTTTCCTTAAAAAAAGCACATTTCTTCAATTTGTTTTTCAGTCTGCAAATGCATCAAGATTTTGTATAATCTATCAAAATTATCTGAGAAAAATGCTGTTATTATGTAAAGGAATAAAGGTAGAGAGACAAAGGATTGTCTGCTGAATACACAGCACCCATGAATGCAAAAGCACAGAATATGCTTTATTTTAGCTAACTCTGAATATCCTTGCTTGAACACGAGTCTGTTCCTTTCCTTCTGACATGAAAGAAAGCACTGGTCAACTGTTAATTCTGGCACAAGTTATTCTTTAAAGAAGATATTATAGATAAAGGAATAAAAACCTCTTGATTTTATCTTCAGCCAGTCCCAGGTTTTGAAACATTATTATTTTTGGGTTGTCGCGTTGAATTTGTTTCCTGACTGATTCAATCTTTTCATAACTAAATTAAATTCTGTTTTCCATTTGTGTTTGTAAGACCTCTGTTTTATGCTTCTTTATCCAATACTGAACCTAAGTCAGCTGGTACTCAGTACCAGAAGATTAGGGGAAAAATATTAATACTAAAACAAGACAAAAATCCAGAGTCAACTAGGATTCCAAACAAGACTAGGTTATTCATGTACCAAAAAAGATACTTCTTTCTCTCAAAGAAGTGATTTCTGAAGTCTGAATTATTTTTTTCTCTCCAACCCAAATTGATGGTGAGTCTTGGGAAATGGTGATGGAAATATGAAAACAAAGAGAGGAAGGGAGACTAAAACACTTGGAAAAAGATTAGCCTTTAGGCAGACCCCTACCTAGAAATAAGTTATCCTTCAGTACTCCACAGGCCTCAGGAATCCTTTTCAGAACATCAGTTTTCCTTTATTTCTCCCATGAACAGTTTATAATTCTAGTTTTCCTCAAAGTGTTTGTCAAATAATTGGTTCAATTTATTTGTAGCTAATTCTGGTGTCTCTCAGTTCAGGAAGAGAGAGTCTATTATTCAGTGAAATGCTCAGTTCTGGCCTTTATTTATCTCCAAGGACTAGTATTTCTAGAACCTTCACAGGTGAAGCTTTTTGAGCTAGAATTACATGGCATTACATAGAAATGGCATCCAGGTGAATTAAATTCCAGAACCTCTTTTGCGAGATAATATTTACTACTTGGTAAAAATCTACTCATTTTTACTCAAGAATTGGCAGCTTCGTCATTGGCTGAAACAGTGTGGAATAGGGGAGAGATTTTATTACAATCAGAATTATCACTTGGTAATAATTGTTGGGTTTTGGGTGAGCTTCTCTCTTTGAATTCTCCTTGGTTGGTCATGGGTTCAGACACAAAGCATTTAATTCTCTATTGCAGGATTTATTCAGATGAGTTTAAGAAATACTTTGCTATGATTTGTTCACAAACTGGAAGAAATAACAAACTGAAAGGAGGGCACGGAAGAAAAATATTCTCTTGAAAGCAAATATTGCCCTATTGGCATCAGACAGAGATTTGGACACCAGCTTTCCCAAACAGATTTTAAAGAAGGGCCAGGAAACATTTTACATTTTTGGCAGAATCAGGAAAATAAACTGGACACATCAGCACCAAATTGAGTCTCTGGGTCCTGTTCTCCTGCTGTCTGACCAAGAATTGATCTTTTTTTTTTTAGTTGCTGTAAGTTGGTTGTTAAAGTGGCCACATTGGATCAAAACCAAAGTTTTTTCTCCTCTTGGATCTTGTGTTCCACATGACCAAACTGATGTCTGAGGAAGCTCCAGGATCAATGCAAGCCCCAAGGGATTCCTGAGCCAAAAGAAGGCTGTGTAAAATTCCATGGAAAGAGAGATTCTGCTCCTTTAAGGGCATCAGGCCAAAGACCTTTTTCAGTGTGAAAAGGGACAACAAGAAAAGGGAGAAACCATCAGCAAAACAGGGACAGACTCACTTATATGACCATTTCCACACTGTGCATGCTCCTTATTCCAAAATTCTGCCACCTGCAGACTTGCCTGTCAGGTCCATGTTTGGAATTTGTCTGGGATTTTCACCAAGAAAGGAAACTACACACAAGCAGTCCCTTGATAGAGAATATTTTGATTTCTTCTGTTGTAATTCTCCATCCTACAAACACATGGTACACAGATGACAGAGAGGCAGAACAAGACTGGTCAATGGCACTAAATGAGAAGGATGGGAGGCTGCTTATCCCAGTGAGTTGATCTGATCAGAGGCAAGAAAAGAAGGATAAAACTGACAGAACAAGCTTGGAGACAAGCCCCAGATTTCATGAGGGGGGTTGAGGTGTCACAGTCAGTGTCCCCTGGGGGGATTTGTTCCTGGGATCAGACCTGGAAGATGGAACTGTGTCCCTCAGCCTGTCTCCACATCACTCCTCCTCCTTTTCAGTTTCTTTATGGGTGAGCTGAAAACCACAGGTGCCAGTAGCCATCACCCTGAACTGCAAGCCCTGACCTGCTGTTTGATTCTGTTTGTGATGAGTTTTATCTTCTTATCCATCTCCTTGATGACTGACACTGCCAGGGATTCCAAACCCTTTAATGAAATCTTGGAAGCCCAGGGAAGCTGTTTCACTTCAGTGTCCTTCACCCAGAGCTTTTTGTTTTATTCATTAAACTCAGCCAACCATTTCAGTTCCACAGACTGATTGAAATCCCTCTGTTTCTGTGACAAGTCAGAAAACTATGAAAAAGTTTGGCTGTTGTTACAAGAAAATAATCACAGGACCATAAAATTCATGCCTTTCTGTTTATTCTGGGTGAAACTCTAGAGCTGTCTGGTTTTGAAAAAATTTGGTTGATAGAGTTCAGTTATTTTCTCTCTCCCCATTTTTTCTGAGCTAAAAAGTGACCTTATTTAAAAAAGCCAAAACATAATAACACCTAACAGGATCTCCTTATCTCTTTAGGGATAGGTGTCCAAGCTAAGAAGTCTCTCTCACGTGAATGAGCTTCTCTAAGCTACTTTTGTACTGATGGGTTTGAAATCTCATTCTTAAATGAGACATTTTTTAGTATGTTTACATTTTGGCACATTTTAGCTAAACGGCACAGAAGTTCTGAAATTACTCCTCCTTTAAAGGCACATCTCCAGCAAACTCTTTAACAGTGAAATGTTAAATAGGTAAAAAACTGTTGTAGTTTAATAGGAACAGTATTTTTTATTCTACATGATACTTCATGGATTCTTTTCATTTAATAAAATTTCTTTTTTGACAGACATAAGGTCTACTAGAAAAATCATGGAGCCTAGAAACAAATCCCACAGGGAAAATTGCAGGAAAAAAGCAGACATACATGATTTAGCTTGAAACATTATAACATAAGAATAATTTTTTTAGAAGCTGAAGCTGGACTTTTGAAATTCTCTGCTCTATGCTATTTCATTTGACCTAGTTAACAGTTAATATATCAACATCTAATGTCAAAATTAGTACCTTCGGAAGTTTTGTTTAGGTGTCCTATTGCAATATAAAGCTGCTCTAGATTTGTATTTTATATGAAAATCCTTGTGTTTTATACCCAACTGGTGATGAATATAAGGATTTCTAATTATTGATGCTTTTTAAAAGTGCTGTGCAGGTGTTGTAAAATTGCAGGAGCTCATACAAAGTTTCTCCATTTTCAAACCCATTAATATAATTTTATATTGGAAATTTAATTGACAACTTAATATTTGGAGAGACGAATTTCATGGATTCTCCCCTGTTTACCATGCAGCCAGATGTCAGATAAAAATGAGCAGTGCAACTCAGAGGAAACACCTTCAATGTATTTCCATTTCATTTTCAGGTGGAAAAGGAATTCTGTCTGTTCCCTGACGTTCTTCTTACAATGGAAATATGGACCCACACAATTCCATGTTGTGCCCAGTAAAATTCTGTGTAAATCTGACTCCCACCATAAGGAAGGCTGGAAGTTTTCATTCATTAACCTATGAAATCTGAAGGAATCCTCTTCCTTCTGCAAGAGAATTATGTCTGGACTGTGTTCTGACCCTCATACTTTTACTCCTGCTATTGACAACCCTCAGTTCCCTGCACCATCAGCTAAAGCTCTCCCCACAGGTGAGATCCTGCCACTTGTCCCAAGAGAATCCATGGAATTGTGCTTGGGGGACACCACAGTTCTAAACAAGCCAGCAGAGCAGGATCCAGGAAAATAAAATGTTAGACAATCAACTCAGGAAGACATTCCAAGAACAGAGGGTGTTTTCAAACATGCACTGAGTGAACAATCCTTTTCCTGAGTAGCTGCAAAGTGACACTGGAAGTCAGAGCTCTCAGACCTTCTCCATGGCCCAGGAGCTTGGAGCTCCACAAGGATAAAGCAGCCCCCATGACATTATCCTCCATGACATTTTCCAGCTACTTGCTGAAGCAGCATTTGGCCAAACAGAGCCACGAGTGCTCCCCAGTCCCTGGCTCCTTATCTTATTGCAAAACTTCCATGCCTGCTTGGTGATTTCTCGTGGACAGCTCCTCACAGCGCCTCCAACTTCTTGTTTCTCATACCAAAACCAACTCCCTTCTCACCCAGTTAAGCCACTCTTTTGCAGCACTCATCCTTATTGGACACAGCTGTGGCCTGTTAAGGGCAGGGCTGCTCCTAATTTTGGTAATTAGTGCAGCTGCAACTCCTCAGGGCTGAGATTGCCCTCTGCACTGTCTCAGCTCTCTTGCATTCTGTCCCCTCATGTCTCCTGCACCTCCAGCCTAAGCATTCCCTGCTGGAATTCTGTTCCCTCTGTGGATCCTCCTGCCACTCAGCCCTGTTGGTTTCCCTTCCCTTGGGGAAGGTGCTGGGGAGGCTTTGTGGTGACACCAGGGGTGGCTGCTCTGGAGGAAGCCAAAATCATACAGTGACAAAAAATGTGTTTCATTTGGGCCAGAATCCCAGAATTACTGAGGTTGGGAAAGTCCTCCCAGCCCATGGAGTCCAAGCTGTGCCTGATCCCCACCTTGTCCCCAGCCCAGAGCTCTGAGTGTCACATCCAGGCCCTCCTGGGACACCTCCAGGGGTGGAGACTCCAACACGTCCCTGAAAATCCCCTTCCAAGGCCTCACCACCCTTTCCATGCAGAAATTCCTCCTGGTGTCCAACCTGAGCCTGCCCTGGCCCAGCCTGAAGCCATTCCCTCTCCTCCTGTCCCTGTTCCCTCAGAGAAATTAGTCCAAATGAAAGATTTTTAAATTATTTCTCCCCAGTAAAAGACCTTTTCTGTTTGCCTGAAGAAACTGAACAAAGGAAGCAGATATTGGCTTCTTTAATTATTATCTCTGCCAGGTTAATTTCCATGGGGCAGGCTAATTATAGGAGCTTAAATCCTCATTACTATTGACTTTTCCTTTTGTGTCAGGCCTGTTTATGGCTTCTTATATTTGAGATATTTGAGAATAAACTGAAAATCTGCAAATTTAGAGAAATTTAGGGAAAATCAAATAAGATTTGAAGTGATTTATCCTTTTTTCCATCACGTGTGATGTGAAGATTAAAAGAAGAAAACAAAATCTTTCTGTGAGGGAACATGAATGAGTAGAATTAGTGCTGGTTCACACATGTTGTAAACTGCACCCTGCATTTGTTTATAGGTGGGTTTATTGTGTTAAAATTTGTGTTTTCTGATTTTGAATGAGAGTGAACTGTATGAAATGACATAGCTGCAAAGGCTGAAAGAGGATGGCTACCTGGAAAAGAGGTAACCTTTGAAAATATTCCTCAAATTTTCAGAGTTTCAGATCCTAATCATCAAAAATGGATAATACAATTTTTGTTCTCCTGCAGTGATAATCTTCTACTAAAAAAAGAAAAGAAGATCCTAGTTTTATTTCTTCTCCATAAGAACAAAGAAAACCACAGGGCAAGATTATAAATGTTGCCATTCTTTAATGCTGGGGTAGAGTTTTCAGAAACGATAAGGCATAAAAATGTTAGCACAATATAAAATATCAAAGGGACTCATTCTTCTCTGCCCAGGTTTATTATGCTAATAAACAGAAACAATTTCAAAGAATAATTTTATGTAGGTAAACCAATCATAATAACCACCCTTTTATTCATAGCATGTAATCCTCAAAAAGGTAATGTCAGGAATTCTCACACCTCTGAGTAAGCAATCCTGTAGTTCTTGTGATAAATCTTCATTACAAAACCCAGCTATTGTTTCAGTTTTCTTCTGTGATTTAGAGAAATTCCATAGTTGTTGAATGAGAAAGGAAATAAATAAATAAATTACAAGGAAACTCCAAACCAACCAACCAAAAAAAAAAAAACAAAACACAAAAAAAACCACATACAAAAAAAAAAAAACCAAACCAGTTTGTTTATTTTTGTTATTTGCTGCAGTGCATTTAAAGTTCATTACAGCCTGAGCCCTCCCAAGGTTAATTAGAAGGGGATTTAATTCTAATCTGTCTCACAGACTCAGTTTTGTGACCATTTCCATACTGTGTATACTTCTTATTCCAAAATTTTACCACCTGCAGACTCACATGTCAGGACCATGTTTGGGATTTGTCTGGGATTTTTACCAAGGAAAAGCAGTCCCTTGATACAGAATATTTTGATTTCTTCTGTTGTAATTCTTCATCCTACAAATACATGTTGAGCCAGCAAGTTAATTCATTAATATTTAAATAACTCTTATTTAGGGCAGCTATAAATAAGGATAAATTGTGGTTGCTGAGTAAATAACTACAAGAGGCAGATTCCTAAATACATGGAAATACTGACTGCCATACTCAGGCTTCAGTTCTGCTGCTCAGCTTCCTCAAGGAAAAATGTGGGGAATGGGAAGCTCTCCTGGGAAAGTAGCCGCTTTCTAACATAAAAACTGAAAATTTGTTTGTTCAAGCAATAAATCACTGCAGAGTTAAGATGGCTCCAAGTGAACCTGACTGCTCACAGACTGATATCTTGGATAAAACCTGAAGTTACAGTCTCAGGGAAAAACATGTTTTGGATGCGTGAATTTCTTGCAAGAACAATAGGTGAACTTAAATAATTTTTGAGGTAATTTTTAAAACAGGAAAATTTCAGTGAAGAGGGAAGGGAAGGGAAAAGAATAAATGAGAGGGAATTTATTTAAGTTGGTGTAGGTGAATGTGTCTTCATCACAGGGAGATTTTAGGGATCATCCCATTAAAGAAAAGAAATATGTCAAATTGATCAGTAATTGAATTTGGAAAAGAATATGTGAAATGCTCATTTTACTTTTTAAGACTACTTGCAAACTATGTAAAATATTTATGAATATAAAGTGTTACATTTTATCCCTTAGAATGAAAAGGGAAAAAACCCACATCCTCTTATGCATTAAAAGAGAATATAAGTTGCAGAAATTCAAAGTACACTTGTTAACATGAAGCTGTCCCTGTTTTCCATCAGATATTCTTGATCCCTGGCAGATGCCTCATACAATTCAATGTCAGCACTGAGCCAGTGCAGAATAAAAGGCTCAAGCAAAGTAGGACAAGTAAAGAATGAGCCCTGGTGTCATTTTCAGGCCCAGAATTGCTGTCATCCTCTCAGCATACCCCATGGCTGCAGGGGATTTGCTGAAATCTTTGTTCTTTGATCAGCAGAGTTTTTGATACCCTTCTTTCCATGCCATCCCGGTAGTTTGTGTACAGGCAGCTCAGCAGAAGGGAGATCTGAGGAGGTTCACCCACCATTGTGTTGTTCCTCCAGAAAACTGACCCTCGTGATTCCACAACTTTGCTCCATTGGGACTGCAACTAAGCTCAGAAGGAAGATCTCCAGAGGGGTTCCAGTTCTGCATGGTCAGCTCCGACTCACCACAGCTCCCTGCAGTCAGCCTTCCCATCTGGAGTGTCCAAGCACAGGTTGGATGGGGCTTGGAGCAGCCTGGGACAGTGGAAGGTGTCCCTGCCCATGGCAGGGGTGGGAATGGACGGGCTTCAGGGCCCCTTCAATCCCAAATTATTCTGGATTCCATGGCCATGCTGTCCTCTGCACTGTGCCTCCTGCTCCTGAAGGATCAGTGTGTGGATGTTTGTACTTTTGGAAAAGAGGCAAAGTGAAAAATCAGTGTCTTCTTTCTGAAAGACAGATACCAGGGAGCTTGGGAGTGAAAATTCTGGAGATTAATAAAACCACAGAGTGTCAGGAAGGTTTGGGTGGGAAGAGACCATAAAGATCACCCAGTCCCATCCCCTGCCATGGGCAGGGACACCTTCCATTATCCCAGGTGGCTCCAAGCCCCATCCAACCTGGCCTTAGGCACTGCCAGGGATCCAGGGGCAGCCACAACTTCTCTGAGCACCCTGTGCTCCTGAAGGGCTGATACAGAAAATTTACAGCAGTGACCACATGGCAACACAAATTAATGAATATATTTTTAAAAACTGCCATTACCCTCAATGGCAATTTGAGGAGTAAAGTTTCCCAGATGGTGAAGCTCAGCAATAGAATTTGCTGTCAGTACTTTGATATTAAGAAGCAGTTGCTTTGTGTGATGTTTACCAGAATCCAGAGCTATTAGCAAAGAAAAAAAGAGAATTTTGATATTTTTCTAGCATGCAATATGTGTGGAGTGGGAGATGCAGCCCTGTATCTGCTTTGAATCCTTTCTTATCTCACAGGAAGAAAAAAAAAGATATTTAGCTATTCTTTGTCTTTGTAACCAGGTGAAAAATACTTGTTTGTGTGGGATCAAATGGAATTCTGAGTTTCCATTGCTGATCTGTGGAATCACAAAATGTGTATTTTAAACCAGCCCTTGATATTTTTGCACTAAAGTTTATTATGGTGTTGGAGCTAATGTGTTATCCCTTTAAACAAAATGAACCATCATAAATCAAATTGCAAAAGTTAGGAAAGCAAAATTCATAATTTCCAGGCTTTCATCTCCTATGACTTATGATGGCCCCCTTTATCACTGAGCAACTGTTGCCAAAAAAATCTGCGTCTTAATCCACAATTCCAAGAAAAATGACACCCACTTTCTGTAAATGATCAAGGTTATAATGTATATTTCAAATCTTTTTGCTTCCTTTGGCTGAAATATAACCCAAATAAATTTTTAGGGTCTTTTGTATATTTATTTTTTTCATTGCAAATTACTAACACCACCTAGAAATTGGGTGTTTAAGGATGCTGTATGCAAGCTGCTGATGTTTCTTTGTGAAAGCGAAAAAACAGGCAGCTCTTAAAACAAGGTAAAGTGTCGACAATTCATACTCACTTTCTTATACTTTGGAAAGTTTTCCAGAATTTCTCTGGATTACTTTCAACACAAGGGGAGTTTACTGTGTGTATTTTCAGGAACTTTTTACTTACTTATTTTGCTTTCCTGATCCCAGGGAAAATAAACAGCACATAAAACTTGGGTTGACTCATGTTAAGAACTTTCTGTGGGGTTTTCACCAAAATTAAAAAGAGCTTGTAGCATGCACCATGTTAGAGCCACAGAGTATCTGCAGAAATCTGCAAATTTATGGGATTTATGGAGTTGTGGCCTTGACATTCCCTTTAGTCCTCAGGTACAGCTTTAATAAACAACAGAGGAAATGTTTGAGTTGCTGGATGCTTGAATTGACCCAATTCATGACCCTTTTGCACCTCCCACTCAGCCACTGCTGCTGAGGGGTGGCAGATCCCATGGAAAACCTTTGGAAAATCAATGCCTTCCTAAAGTGAGGAATAACAGGAGGCTGGGATGCCTGAGGACACTCCAAGGAAAACTTGAACTCCTTCTGAGGATGGTGTGGTCACACATACATGAAATTAATTACATGTCAGGCATTGCTGGATTGAGGTCTCGAGATAAAAAGCCATCTGGTAGATTTTCATTACTTATCATAACATCCTTGCTGAAAAAAAGCATAAAAACTCATTATGGAGAACAAGCTGTAATATTAAAATCTAAATTGCAGAAAACACAAGAAATTAAAAAGTGTAATGAATATAGCACATTGTGCAGTTTGAGATTAAATTAAATTCAAATCATTTGTTAAAATGACTAAGTAATAGACCACATTGTTGCATTTAATTTTGGGGATAAAAGTTGCTGTAGAAATCATTCTATTAACCATATAATTATCTATAGATTGGACAAGAAGTGGAAATAATCAAAGTTTAATATTCTGCATTGCAGATGTACACAGCAGAATAACAAAACTATTCTACAATGATGTACAAAAATAGCCTAGCAAGATTACTTACAATTTTTTTAAGTTACTTTTAAGAACTTTCCATTAGATCCCAAATAATTTATCGAACAACCACTTGTTGCTTGAGAAATCAAGCAAAAAAAGCATTTCTTGAAGTCATGGAGTAATATTTCATAATTTCTATACTGTGCGCACAAAACCCCAAATAAACAAACAATAAAAATTGTTTGGTCAGACTAAAAAGAAGTTAATTAATTCTCTAAGAAGATCAGTGACAAAGACATGGGTGATTTTTAGTCTGTGCATCATTTATTAAAGTTGAAGGAGTCATTCATATAAATTATTTGAATTTGGACAGAGGTTAATTGCTAATTCTATAAATCTTGAATGCTCCCACTGTCTTTAGAAGGTGAACCTTCTTATTGTCTCATCAGTGTTTGTGTATA
Organism: Ammodramus savannarum pratensis; assembly: GCA_020466415.1. Taxonomy (NCBI): domain Eukaryota; kingdom Metazoa; phylum Chordata; class Aves; order Passeriformes; family Passerellidae; genus Ammodramus; species Ammodramus savannarum. The sequence continues at coordinate 23,701,597 of JAHXMQ010012336.1, read as the reverse complement.
ATAATAATTAATATGGAAGAATACATTTATCTTGTAATGTATTCTTCCATATTCAGCCTTATTCATGCTTAGATATTCCCTGTTTTCATTTTCCCCTTCTCTGATAATATTCCATTGGATACAATCAACAGCACTATGTTAGTTTTGGAAAACTCATGATCTAATTCTACAAGTTTAAGTTAAAAATCCCTGAATGAAGAAAAACAAAATGTAATCTTGCAGGATATAATTCTCAGTGATATTTTCAGAGTATTAAAATCCAGCCTCAGAGGTTAATCAGGCAATTGAGAGTTGCAGATTTCTCTTTTTATGATGAGAAAAGCTCTTGTATTTTGTGAAGTAGGGAGGATCAAGAATAAAAGTAAGTGGTTCCTGTGAGGAAATTTTGAAGGAGCTGAAAATAATTTCTCAGTTTTTTTGCACTTTGATGGAAGATTCGGGAAGGAAGGAAAATAAAACGAGTCAACTTAAAATAGTATACTTTCCTTATTGTTATTTCCACTTATACTTTCTAAGTGAGTAGAATAGCAATAAAACCATGAAATTCTTTTGTTCAGAGCCATAAACAATAACATTTTTGAAAACTTCTTGGCGAATGTGGGAATCTACATGGAATCCCAGAATGGTTTGAGCTGGAAGGGACCTTAACGCCCATCCAGTGCCACTCCCTGCCATGGGCAGGGACACCTTCCACTATTCCAGGGTGCTCCAAACCCCATCCAGCCTGGCCTTGAACACTGCCAGGAATCCAGGACAGCCACAGTTTCTCTGGGCACCCTGTGCCAGTATATTTTCCAATACACATTAATATTTTCTTTTCAAATTCTTGTACATATTTACATCTGTACTGAAACACAAAAGTGTGCAGCACTTTAAGCACAAATTTTACTATTAAAAATAAACAGAGTGCTGTTGATTATGTTGGGGAATTGACCTGAAATTAGCTTTCCCCTGAGACCACTGATATCTTGGCTTGAACAATGCTAAAGAAGATCCATTTCTCCAGAAGTGCAATTCCCTGGATATGGAGAAATCCATCTTGTGTCATCAGAACAGTTACTGAACGTCCCAAGCCTGATCTGCAAACAGACCAAATGTCACAGTCAGACAATCAGGCTCCCAGGAAATATTGATTTATAGCTGGAAAGTCACAAGAAATGCAGGGATTAGCAGCATTCCCAGCTCAGCTTGGTGCCATTAAAAGTTTGATCCTTATCCTGTTGTGCCAGGGGCAGTTTAGATTGAAGCTTAGGAAAAATTTCATCCCAGAAAGAGTTGTCAGTCCTGGGCAGTGGTGGAGTCCCCATCCCTGGAAGCATTTAAAAGATCTCTGGATGTGACACTTGGAGGCATGGATTAATGGTGGCTTTGGCAATGCTGGGGGAATGGTTGGTTTTGGAGGGTGTCCCAACCTAAAATACTCTATAATTCTCTGATTGTGTTTTTTTGTCTTTGGGTTGAAGGTACCATTTCTGAGGGAAGATGCTCTTGCAGCTGCCTGACAGCGATTTGCTCAGAAATAATTATGTGCCTGCATTGACACTGTCCAAATGATTAATTTGGTACTAATTTGAGTGAGGTATTAATGAAGGTTATTTCAAAATAAACAGAAAGCTTTGGTGGTGTGGATCAGATTTATCTCCAACCTAAAATCAAATGGTCTTACCAAGAACTATTAATTTTGAAGGCCTGGCTCTTAGAAAAGCCACATGAAGCTGTGTTATATCAATTAGTTTGGATCATTAATTCCCTGAATCACAGAAACACTGAAAAAGCCCTGCAAGACCATTGTGTGACTGATGCCCACCTTGTCCCCAGCCCAGAGCTCTGAGTGCCACATCCAGCCCTTCCTGGACACCTCCAGGATGGGGACTCCAAACCTTCCCTGCGCAGCCCCTTCCCTGGTGTGGGGGACAAATTCAGATGCTCAATGTGGCTATTGCAAATAATTTGTGTAAGGCCTGCTTAGGATATCCTCTCTGATCTTCCAGGCATGTCCTTAGATATTTGGTTAACTTTTGAAATTATAGATGGTTCAAACCTAGGAACAACTCCTGAAAAGTGTTTAGTTTTGTAGCTTCTCCAGGTAGCTGATAATCCTTTACAATAATATCCACAGCTCTCTGCAGGCCACAAAACCCCTCCTGGAGGAGGCTGCAGGGAAAGATAACTTTTCCCTACTGGCTTTAAATCAAGTTTTCAGAACAGCAGCAGAACTCAAGTTAATGTCTCAGGCAGCTCCCATCCATAAAGACCCCAATGCACCCCATAAAGGAATTACTTCAGTCCCAAGCAGAATATGGAATATTTTTAAAGGTGGGTCTCAGCACCAAACTCAAAGAGAAGAAAATAAACAAACCTCATTCAAAGGATTTAAGATGTTCTATGTAAGCCAAATGAATTTGCTTGAAATGGAATGTGGTTGAAATCTAGGCTTATACCTCTTTCTCTTGGAAAAAAATTATGAGTCATTAGGGATGGGAGTCAAAATGGAACTGTGTCAGTGAGAGGATTTGCCTGCAGTGAAGGAATCTTTCGAAATTATTATTTCTTTCCTTTTCCCTGTTTTTAGTTCTGCCAGTATTTTCAGGGAATACAGAAAGCTTGGAGTGTTAACAGAAATCCTACAGTGAATTGCATGTGCCATCTACTGCAGAAAAGTAGTTAATACTTAATAAACCACCACAAGAAACATGGTGAATCTATTAAGTGTGAATAGTTAAAAAGGGCAGTGGGTACCAGTGCACTTAAGTAGTACCAGAAAGAAAAGGTTGTTAAAATTATACTCCTCGGGAAAGGAGAAGGGAATAGCTATAGAAGAAAATAAACTAAAGTGGGACAAGGAAATAAAAGAGAAAAAACATGCAGTAGATGAAAAAAATGCAACAGATTGTTGAGCTGGCATAGTGGAGGTGTTTGCACGTTCCTGCAGCAGGTGAAAAATAACCCAGGAAGGCATCAGGGAAGAAAACATGAGGAGAAATAAGTGCAGGGTGCAGTTCATGTAGGGATCAGGAGGATTTTTTGCTATAGAAGAATCAAGAAACTCACATCAAATCCTGAGGCAAAAAGAAGGAAGGATGCTCAGGATGCAGAATAGAAATGTGCTGAAATTCTCAACAGTTTTGCAGAATAATTAAAAGGATAAAGCTGCTTCTAGACTAAATCCAAGAAAAGCATTGTACAATAAAAGTGCATAAATTATTGATTCTTTAAGTAATAGATGTGCTGAAAGGACTAGTGCAAGTAATTAATTAATTCAATGGTCAGGCTAAGCAGATCATTTTCTCTCTGCCTTTGTTCTTTCCACATTTTTTGCACATTTGGCTGTAGATAAGTGGCAGTGATAAATATTCTACTGAAAACAGTGAAGTCAAGGGAATGGATAGTTGGAGAAGAATTTAGGATTCTTTTTCTGTAGCTTGAAGTTGATCAGTGTGAAAAGCTTTAGACTTTACAGGGAAAATGTGCTGGGCTTGTTTTTCCAGAAACTATCTTTATGCCTCCTACAAAGTATTATTTTGAGAATGCAGCTTTTACAAAAGAAAATGCTAACCACTAATAGAGAGAAAACAACCCCTTTCTGCCCCTAAGAGGACAGGTCAGAGCTCATACAAGTTATTCTAATGACATAATGTGACTATTGTATTTTTTTTCACATTTTTATTAAAAATTTAATCCCTTCTTTATGTGCATTGGCTTTGTCAAAAATGTAGGTTTTGGTGGATCAAATTGTTTGCTAATTCATGTTCAATTCAAACAATGAAATGATAAAGAAAAGAAAAATCAGTTTGCTTGTTTGGATGTTGACATAATGTCCTAACAGAATTTCTACAAACTCACTAAACCTAAAGTGGATTTTAAGCAGAAAAAGGATTTAATCCTTGTTCTGTAAGAATAATTTAAACCATTGTTTTCTCATTGAATTGAATAATCAAATGTTTGGACAGACCCCAAGAGGAGCTGTTGGTATCTTTTTAACCAGTTTTTGGTATCTTTTATCTTTTTGCTATCTTTCTAGGCCCCTGATTAATTTGCCATATTCCTGTGTCCACTTGGCTTAAGATGATCCAGAAAATTCCCTCATCCCTCCCTGTCTTCACCTTCCATTGGGAATAGTCTCAAGCTGTGCCAGGGGAGGGTCAGATTAGCCATGAGGAAAAATTTCCTCACAAAAAGGAAATTGGACCAGGCTGCCCAGGACAGTGGTGGAATGCCTCGAAGTGTTAAAAATGTGGATCACAAGGGGTTCACATGTGGATGTGGCACAGAGGACAGGGTTTAGTGGTGACCATGGTTGGACTTGGTGATCCAGGAGGGCTTTTCCAGCCTTAGCACTCTGTGATTGCATTGTTTGGATTTTTACTGAGCACAGGGAGCCCCAGAGTGAGGAGAGCCCTTGCTGTGGACAGTTTGGAAGTGCTCAGGTTTTTCCCTGTGCAGGAATCTTGACCTGAGCTGCTTTTCCATTATCAAACCCCCTGCCCTCCAGCACTAGGGTCGGTGTTTATTCATCATCTCCATCCCCAGCTTTCTGAGCTGTGCTGGCTCACACCAGCACATGACCCTGTAACCTCTGATAAGCTTCTGGGAGATGATTGCCTCATCCATTTTTTATTTGGCCTTTCTTCCTGATCCTGAAGAAGTGACAAGTCTGGAGATGTCTTCATGCACAACGTACCCCAGGGTGACAGCTCCACTCTCACTTGGACTGCCTGCACAGCCCCATCCTGTGAACTGTGGGATGAAGTAAAAGTGATGCTGGCTGCAGAGGAATGTGTGATTATCCTTCCCTCAGCTTCCTGGTGGGAGCATCCTGATGATTTGTGTGCTGCTGGAACACTCTAAATCTGCTTTCTCTACTCAAACCAGCATTAAGTGAGAGCAGCTGTCAGGAGAAGCTCCAGCCAGATCTGAGCCTTCTGCCCTTTCTCTCTGCACCGTGACCCCGGGAAATGAAAGGTTTTGTCTCTTCTGGACAAGTGTAAGCCTTAGAATCACTAAATTACTGAATCGTGGAATCATTAAGGCTGGAAAAGAACTCTGAGATCACCAAAATTTACCATCAATACTTCCACTACTGGTATCTTTTTGACTACTTTCTAGGCCTCTGATTGATTTTCCATATTTCTGTGTCCAGTTGGTTTAAGAAGATCCACCACCATGCTTCCAATAGAGATATCTTCCATATTAATTCTCTTAAAAATAATACTACTATAAATAAATTAAAAATAGCTGCTGTTTTTAAGGTGTCTTTAGCACCTTTGAAACCATTTTGAACTGTAACTGTGGTTTTTTGACTGGGATGAATAAAAATTAAATCTGTCACAGGGAAATTATTTTTGTGGTACGTATTTTCCAGCTGAGCATCAATTTGTTGGCCTAAAGTTCTTTACATTAAAAGCAGTGAATTTACAGTGATCTATGTACATGTTTTGATATCAATATAATTCAATTCATGTATTAGTATAATTAATTATCTTAATGCATCAACAGATGCCTAACAAGCTTTTCTATTAATATATTTCATAGGATAAACAAACCCACTGGTAAATGTTCTTATATTATTGGCTTTAACAAATTAGTAGAGAAAACGTATTCAAAAGCTTGAAAGAATTTTGAAGAACTTTAAAGGAACCTTGAAATGTTTCTAACAAGTTCCTCTCCACTGCTTAATGCCATTTTTGAGAAGATATAGACATGGCTTTTTTCAGCAAAGTCAACTTGCCACGTGTCCCAGTGATAAAATAATTTGTTCTACTTGTCATTGTGACCTGATTTCCTGGGCGAGTAAAAAACCCCAAACAACAGAGATTTTAATTCACTTACAATTGCAAAGAAATAATGAGAAATCAGCTGCTTTTTCTGAGCTATGCCTAATTTTCTTCTCAAACCGGGATGCTACAAGTAGTGACTACCCTTCAAGGAAACCTTGGTGAGTGGATGATTTGAAAGCTTCAATTTTTAGAGGAGATATGAAAATACTGTTTTTAAGTAGAAGAAACAGAAAACAGTAAATGCTAAGTATTCCTCTGTGTAGTGAGAACCTCTCCAAAACATTCCAATTCTTATATCAAATTTCAGCTGTGAATTTTAGTTAAGCATTTCTACTCTTCAAGCAGTGCAAGTATCCAGATTTTAACCAATCTAATTATGGTTTTTCCTTTCAAAAGCATAGAGAGAGAATATTTTTCTTGCACATTTTCCTCCCTGGAAAGTAGACAACAATTACACGTTTCCAAACTGTGCAGACATTTCAAAGGTAAATCAAGGCACAACAAAGGAGAGCTAAATGATAATTTGAAAACAGAATTGAAATACTGTCAACAAAATAATAAACCCCACATTAACTCCATTGATGTCAGTCAAGAGTTGTTTATGGTTCAGACAGTATTCTGAAAAAAACCCCAAACCAAAACAAAGAGAAACCTTTCCTATTGTTCTTTTCACTTTATTTTAGATCATTTAGGTAGTTGGTAAAAATATTTATTATTTTTTTACACCTTCTTTCTGAATTGCATTTCAAAATATTTTGAGTTGATAGGAAATATTGGAATCTTGTTCAATAATTTTTATTTCATTACCTGTGACATCCTGAAGAGAACAGTGAGCTCTTGGTGACATAACAAATGTGGGAAATAAAGAAACATGTTTTTGTTTTTTTTTAATTTTTAAGAGCTTCACAACAAGTGCTCACTAGAAGTCTGAGGGCAGCCCATGAATGGCATGGTTACTTCTGGGTGTCCTTGTGGATTTCAAAACTCAATTGCTGTTACTGAAAAGCAAAACAGAAAATCTCTGAGAAAGGAATTGATAATTGTGCTTGAACTGCAGGTCAGCTTTTCAATAAAAGCTAATTTAATCTCCTATAAATTGTCTATTGCACTTGTTTAAGTGAAGAGGTTTAGAGAGCCCAACACTGAAAGAAACTTTTATATTGTCCACAAGAAGGACATGGAAATGTTGGAGCAAGTCCAGAGGAGGCCATGAAGGGCTCTGGAGCACCTCCCCTATGGATCCAGGCTGGGAGAGCTGGGAATGTTCAGCCTGGAGCAGAGAAGGTTGTGTGGAGACCTCACAGAACCTTCCAGGCTCTGCAGGGGCTCCAGGAACTGGAGAGGGACAACTCATCAGGAACTGGAGGGACAGGACAAGGGAGAATGGCTTCAAACTGACAAGAGGGCAGGGTTAGATGGGATATTGGGAAGGAATTGTTCCCTGTTAGGGTGGGCAGGCCCTGGCACAGGGTGCCCCAGAGAAGCTGTGGCTGCCCCTGGATCCCTGGCAGTGTCCAAGGACAGATTGGATGGGGCTTGGAGCAACCTGGGACAGTGGAAGGTGTCCCTGCCCATGACAGGGGTACAATGATATGAGCTTTAAAGTCTCTTCCAACCCAAACTATTCCATGATTCTCTGATTTGGGAACATGATTTACATAGTGGTGGTGCTGGGTTGATGGATGGACTTCTTAATCTTGAAGTTCTTTTCACCTTTAGCTATTCCATGATTCCTTGACCTCCCATATTCCAAGGTGTTGTGTGATGGGTCTGTGTAAAAACTTTGTAACTTTTAAGACATCATCCTTCTCCTTCTTGCAGCAATTTTACACCCCTGTGGCACCACTGTGT
>JAHXMQ010012336.1:23676955-23693869 GCA_020466415.1 Ammodramus savannarum pratensis | reverse complement strand
CTCATCCTTGGACCCCTGTGAACACCATCACAACTGGTTTTTCCTGGGTGTTAGCTGAATTTTTTGAAATCCTGGGATAATAGATAAACACAAGATTGTGGAAAACCTTGTACTGGAGGGTTTTAATATGAGTTCAAGACAAGGAGTTGCTATCAAAATAGCTAAAAATCCATGAGTGCTCATTTTGTGCTGGGTTTCTTTCGCATTATCTCTTATTTCTTCTTGTTTCAAATATTACTTCATTACCTCCTCATTTTTGGAATGAACTTTTGCATGCACTCAGCATGGAAAGAAGACAGAAAGAGAAAAAATTTTCACAGCAAAAATTCAGCAGAGATAAGACTTCTTTCATTTATTACTACTATACACACTAAATGCAATTTGGAGGAGGAAAGAGGAGCTGGAAAGAAAAGTTCTTGTTTGTATCAGTCTTCCTCATTCTAGATGTATTCCACAGGAATTAGCAGCCTATCTGTTGCTTTGCAGAATGTGCAGCAAAAATGCATCTCTCAATAAATTAGATCCTCACTCAAAAAAATAAAAAAAGATGACCGAGCTGCAGATATTAGATGTGGGGAGTGAATTTTAATTTCAGCTCTTTCTGCTGTTGTGAATCCTCTGCATGAGTTACAAAGAGAAAAATATTTCCCACTGCTGAAGTAACACCTAAAGATGTGATCTCTATCTCCTAGTTACTGGGTTTTTCCCTCATTCTCAAGTTCTGTATCCTATTTAAAAAATGCCACTACTTAGTGCATAATATAAAATCCCAATATTTTGTCTCATTTCCACATTACAGTCAAATTTACTGTTATCATTTGGCAAAATGCAGCATGGGTTGATTAGGATTAAGGGACTGGAAAAGCACAGGTCCAAGTGTGGTGCAACTGCTGTGCTATTAACGTGCTATTAAATAAATGAAATCTTTAAATCATGCAGGTTCACTGGAATTCCCTTTGATCAATGTCAGCATTAGGAAGTTGCTTTTCTTATTGCTGCACATTGGAGCACCTTCCTGACATAAATACCCTGAGGATGGGAAATGGGCATTAAATCTGCTCTCAGATCCGGAATTTCAGATGAACCATGTTAAAGTAGGCCAGGATTAAATGAACTCTACATTTCCTTTTATTGCTTCACCTGTGCCACTTCCATTCTGTGGAAATCTTTTAATAAATTATTTCCAGTTTATCAAAAGAGAGTTGCTCAAAAGTGCAGGATTCATTTCAGGAGAAACTGAGTGTGTACCTTTCCTGGAAATATCTTTTAGTGGGAAGAGAACAGAAATGTCTTTCTGGAGAAAACCTGATTTTTCAAAGGTAGATAAAACTCCTTTTTAACTATGGTTACATTTGCTATTTAGAAAATAAAAACAAAGAAAACCAAGAAACCTTGTAATTTTCCTTCATAACCAAAGTATTAAAGCACCTGTGCTCATATGCACTGAAGTATTTATCAAACTGTCTGTCACAAGGTGCTCTTTTCTACCTGCAGTGTGCAGTCACTAAAGATAAACTATAACATCCTATTTATTAGTGCCAGGAGTTTATTTTGAAATTTTCTTTTATTTCTGGTTCCTTTTCCACACTGTAAATCATATTATTGTTGTTTGTAATCAGGCTGAACTACAAAAATATAGAACATTTTTAAATAAATGGATTTTTTTTAAAAAAAGCTCCACAGGGTAGATGCCTCTAATTTTCTGATAATGAAAACCTGGCATTTTAATTAGAAAATGCATGTTTTCTATCAGGTGCCACTGCAATATCTGACTTTGTTTTTCTCCTTGACTCACTCTGCATTTTAAGATAAAATGAGAGGGTGACAACTGCACAAGAACTTTGAGTTGCTGTCTGTTCTGATGCCATCCAGACTGACAAGGATGTGCTGCTGGATGACAACCACGAGGAGGGATTCCAGGGATTTTCTGAAATAGAGCTTTAGTAAGGAAGACAAGGCTGTGTGCAGCTGGAATTTAAAATAAATAAATAAATAAATAAAAATCTCTACTAACCCCCATGATTTTAATTTGTAATCAAATGTATAAAATATAAAAAAATATAAAGCTATTCAGCAGCAAAATTAGCATCAACTAAGTACTAAACATTTTTTTTGTGAGGTCTTTCCATCCTTCCCAGTGAAATCCAGATCAGGAAGAATTCTTTCCTCTCAGAGCACAAATGCCATGTGAGAATGATGGTCCTACAAGGTAGCATTGTAAAGGTCTGCACACAGCAGGGAAAGCTGCATAAAAAGTGTTTTAAGAGATCTTTTTATGATCTGCCTCTTCTTCCAGGAAAGAGCTGCTATTTATCCCTGTGGCTTGATAAGGAATTCAGTTTGGGAACTGTATATTTGTATTATAGCTGTGCCTTTTTTAGCAGCTGACAGGGAAACATTTAAAACATGAGCTCTGAGGTGATTGCTCTTCCAGATTTTTCTGGTTTAGAGTTTCCAGATTTTCTGTGCCAACTTAACTCATTTCTGCTTGTTTGAGGGCACTGAGGAACTTTCCATCAGAGCCTGAACTGGAGAACTCTGGTACGATAATAAATCCTGGACTTTCTGAAATTTCCTAAATGGATTAAACCCTTTTTTGCCAGTTTTGCATGTTCAGGCTCAGCATGACTCTGGGAAGGTCTCTGTTGTGGGAAAACCAGGCAGATCAGTGGTTTGAGGTCACAGTGGTGAATTGAGAGCTCTGGACATAACTCAGTGAGTTTTCCTTTTGGAAAATAGATATTGCACAGCACAAGAGCCTGAATCCCTTCCAGTGCCTAAGTCAGTTCACCTCCTCATGCTGCAGGGCCCCTCAGGTTCCTATCAGGAAGAGGCAGTGAGTTTTCCTTTCAAGGATCCTTAAAAATACATCACTGAGATAATTCTTTCTGCTTTCCACTGCGGAGTGGGATGATCCTCTTCTTCAGGACTGCTGTCTATCATTCTGATGTGTGTGCTTTCTGGAGACAGCTTGTTACAGGCATTGAAAACATCCAAAAAAACCCCAGCAGCAGAGCCCACTCCTGAAATAATCTGTAAAAGCCTTCACCAATGTAACAGTAACCACAACAACAACAACAACAACAAAAGGTATTCCATTTCTTACATTGACTTTTTGGTTTTTTGCAATAAACATCTCTTCTCGTTCAAAAATACAGTTTGGAATTGTGCTATGCAGAAATCCCTGCCATGAATTAAAACATTTTATTTGTGCCTTTCTATCAGGCTGCAGGAAGTGCTAATGGCACCTTTGCTTTGCAGGGCTGTAATTTCAGGGTTTGGCTCTGGTGCAGCTTGAATGAGGCCCATGATTAACTCTTATTGTTTAATGTATCCACTGTGCTAAAAGCTTTGCTTGCAGAAGTTCAGCAAATATTAGATTTTCTGGAGAGACTGTACAGTAAACATTCGAGCTCTTGCATTAGTGTGTACATCCATCAGATGCTTCTCTTCCCAATTAAAAGCACTTTAGAGCTTCTTTCATAAAAAAGACACTCTGTGCAGTGCAAGGGAAGGGCCAAGAATAATTGACATTCACCCTGTGGAGAGCACATCAGCTGCTCCAAGGAACAGAAAGCTAAAAAAAGCATCTCAGGCAGGAGTGTTCCCTTGTGAGGGAAGAAAAGCCCCGGGGGAAGCTGGCACTCAGCTCTGTGCTGGGAGCAGTGACTTTTCACAGCAGCTGGGCAAAGGGACTCCCATGAATGGCTTGAAACCATGAAACACCAGGCAGGAACCCTTGCAGAGTGAGCCAGGACAGAATGGGTATGGTTTGATTGATTTGGGTTGATGGGGAGAAAATGAAGACAAAGTGAGATGCCAGTGATGGTCTGAAGAAAGTATTTGGCCTCCTGAGTGAACTTTGTATCCCATACTAACTTCAGGTGTGTTGAATTGTTGAGTATTCACCACTAACCCGCCTGTTCTTACTAAATAAATATTTATTAAATAGTAAATATTAAAATTAAATATTTTACCTAAATTTACCAGTAAGAGCTCAACAATCAATCTACCTGATCACATTTATCTGAGTGATCTCTCACTACACCATCCTGAACTGGCCAGTGTGTCCCACACTGACTCCAAACCCACAGCCATTGATTTATGGAGAACAACACCTTTGGAAGGCTTTATTTAGTCTTTTCTCCCCCAGGCTCAGCAGTTTATGGGGTGAGGTAAGGTGAGCTGCCTACAGCCTTTTGCTTCAGCTTTCACAAGCCCAGCTGTAAACGCACCCCTCAAACATCCTATGGCACCTTGAGCAACACATGGACATTGGAATGGAAACACATAGGAAAAAATGTCATTTATACTTGGAAAAGCTTAAATGAAAGAGGGAGTGGCTGAAGGTGAGTTAGCAATTCGTCCAGTAGCACATCTCCAGAAGCCACAATTAACATTTCTGTTATCAGTTGTAACATTTCAGTTAGTTTTTTCCTGATTCTCAGATTTGGTTTCAGGAGGAGTGCGACACAAGCCTGTCGTTTAATGCCCTTGGGATGACCCCTATGCTGAAATCCACACACAGGGACTATCACAGGAATGGTTTGAAGGATGAAAGAAAGAATCTGTGCCAGGAGCCTTGATAAAACTGTTGAGGATTTAAAGTTATAAGCAAACTTGGAAATCTGAAACTCTTAGCTACTTCCAATATTTTGAAGTCACTAAATTGGGTAGTCCTGTTGTTGGCATATTTATATTTTGAATAAAAACACATTTACTGAATAATCTTTGCACTCCAGACTTATCTGAAGGTGCAGTGGGGGTGGAACAAGATGGTCTCTAAGCTCCCTTCCCACCCAAGTCATTCTGGGATTCTGTGATTGTATCAATAGTCACAGATGGCTCTTTCTTGCAATGCAAAATTGTTTTCCTCACATTTCTAGTTAGGCTGTACCAAGAATTTTTTTAATAGTGTAGAATCATTTCAACATGTGAATACAAAAGGAAAAAAAAATTAAAAGAAAAAACTGAAGGGAATGGAAATATTTTCTAAGAGAGGATATAAGAGACTTGTAAGATAGTCAAAATCTCTTCATAAAAGCTGTAGAAGGTTATGACATAATCAGAATAGTGTTAAATCTCTGAGGAGAGGTCTTCAAATAAAATAGATGAACAATGATATTTAAAAAACTCATCTACGATTTTTTTTTGTTATTAGCTAATTTTAAACCATTTCAATGTTCATTTCAAGAGCTACAACATGGGTCACTGCTCGCTGATTTTGGCCTCCATGCCTGCTCCCTGTGTTCTCTGTTGCATATGTGAATTATCAAAATAAACGTTTTGCCTTATCTGCTGTCAGTACTCTATAAGGATGCAGCTGTGTTATCAGTGAAGTTATTAGAGACATGAATTTTGTCTCCCTGAACGAGCTGCACACATTATTTTCCTTGGATGTGTGAACAGGATGCCAGATCCCTGGAAGTGTTGCAGGGCTGGACAACTTTTTTGTGGGAAGAGAGATCAGAACCTTGTGCTAACAAGAGAGGAGATGCTGAGAGCTGGTTACTGCAAGCCAGGTGAACTCTGTGAAAAACCCTCACTGGTTTTGTTTTCCAGTGATTTTCTGGTTGTTTGTTTTTCTTATTAAGCTTTGCTGGGTTTCTCTCCCTTCTAAAACTACAACAAATGGGGTTCTCTGCCCTGTTTATACTGCAGAGACACGACACCAGATGGGGCACCCAAGCCCAGAGCTGGGGGAAAGTCTGCTCCAGATGGCAAAGTGAAATATTGCTAAATATGCCTGCAAGGTATTTGAGCACAGCGTGACAGACAGCCAGAACAAACAGAGATGGGGGGGAAAGTAGGATAAACAACAGCTGAGGAAAGGCTGCCTTTTTGTGGATGCTCCAGCCTGTGTCTAAGGAGACACATGGAGATGATGCTCAGAGCAGGCACAAGACAAAGAGGTTGTGAGGCAGCTCTGGAGATGGGCACTGCAGCTCAGCTCCAACTGGAACAGTCCCACACTCAGGCTCTTTTTTAAAGAACATGGAAATTTGGTCATGACAGCTTTGGGAACTTTGGTTTTTAGGGAAGGCAGCACATTTCTAGAGACATTGCCCCTGGGTGTTGCTTAAAAACATATTTTGTTGAATTGCCCATCTAAATAATTTTGGCTCTGGTTGTGCAAGGAGCACAGGTTATGGGGAAGGTCCAGAAAACACCATGATGTGTCTCAGATGCATTCCCTTGGATTCAGATGGATATTTCAGATGCATCCCCTTGCATTCAGATGGATCTCATCTGCCCAGCTCTTGCAAAGCTTGTTAATTTCTGGGAAGAGCTACACCCCTGACAATTTTTAATTCTTTGTTTGAGCTTTTCTGATTTTCAATGCCTTGATGCCTCAGCAAGGATTCTCTACTGACTTCTTTCCAGGAAGGGATAGAAAATCCCAGGTTTCCCACCTTTTAGAGAGGATGAACTATGCTGCAGATACTTCAAGCGTGGAAATTCCTAAGCCCAGGTTAGAAATCCATTGTTTTACCAAGTCAATTGAAAAAAATCAAGAAAATTTATTTTAAAACAAAAAAAAATCCCAGAAGGATGAACTCAAAGATGATTTTTTGTTCTTTTCATGAAGCAATAGTAAAATACAGAATCATGTAAACATGGAAATTTGTGTTTGAAGAGACCATGAAACTCATCCCATCCCACCCCCTACCCACTATCAGGGACACCTTCCACTGTCTCAGGTTGTTTCAAGACCTTTGCAGCCTGGCCTTGAACAATTCCAGGGATCCAGAGGCAGCCACAGCCCTTCTGGGAAACCCATGCCAAAGCCTTTTCTGCAGGCAGTTGTATTGACAGTATTTTACTGGTTATGGAGACTTTTAAAGGTAATACTTTATTTCAATAGGAAAGGAATTTCTCACCACCCTTTGACTGCTTTTCTCTTCTAAGTCTCTTCCTCCAAACTGAGGGGTTTTATTCTTGTCTTCAAGGTAAAGCCCACCACCTTCGGGAGTGGGTTGGAGGAGGGACTGGGGAAATGTGGTGGTGTATTATCCAGTACTGTGTGATACAGCAGCCAAGGGGAAGAGGGAGCATATCACAGTTTTAGATATTGTCCTGGTTTTATAAAATGGTTTCAGAAAATGCGCAAGAGCATTGGCTGCTTTGGGAGATAAATTTTTACATCTACCAGAGGGAATGAAGGGCACCATCCCCACCCTGAGTACCCAAAGTCATGGGCATTAAATTTTTTGGGAGAGCATCACTGCTGTCAGCAGCTGTGCTGCCGTGTAGTGAAAGATTAATGTGATCCATGAGAAAAAGACAAGGAATATAACACAACCAGAGGCAAGAGTGCTTGTGATGCTGTGCTGCTCTTCACTCTGAGACTGTTTCTGTAGCTTTTATTAAACTTTGATTAGCTGTCAGTGCATTCTAAAGGCCACATCGAGCTGCTCAGCTTTCTGGAGGGCACGCAGTTTCCAAAGGTCTCTGGAAGCAGAGATCTGGGGAGGCTCACTGGGGATGCTCAAAAACAAACTGGGAAGCAGCTGGAGTTGGTTATTGCCTAACCTGGGGCTTAGTTAAGAGGCTCTGCAGGACTCTGCTCCAGACTTCAGCAAAGCAGAATTTATGAAGTAATATTGAGTGCACATAACAGTGGAGAGTGTTGGAATGGCAGCAATAACAGGACTTAGGGAGTGGAAAAACACAGGCAGGTGATTTTCAGGATTCAAGGATTGTAGCTAATACTGCTTTGGAAATTACAGCTTGGGATGTCCAAATTCTCCACAAATACTTGGATCCAAATATTAAAAAGGGCCCTTGAGGTGAAATCCAGATGAAACACTATGTAAGCTAAAGTGCAGCTCCCACGCTAAGACTAGAATTTCCAAGTTTCCTTTAGGTTTAATCATTATTAGTTCTCATTAGGAATCGTTATTAGGAATCATTATTAGTCCTTTCACAGTGACAGGAACTTCTACAATTCCAGAATTTTCTCTGCTTTTGTTCACCCCTGTCACCTGTTCCTTGAGGTCCTGAGGTCAGTGGGTTTATAACAACTAAATAAAATAAAATTAAAACTTTGTCTGTAGTTTAGTTCCTTGCAAATATTGATCAATAATATGAGGTCAGATCAGAGATATTGAATTTTAATTTTTTATTTAATAATTTTATTTATTTTATTGGGTTTTTTAATTTTTTTTTTTTCCAAATTATCCAACATGACAAAACCTGTGGTGAATTACAGACAAAATAGCAGAGTACTTCAGATTTTTCTTTGACTATAAATGTATGGATTTTTTAAATGAAACCTGTAAATTAATTGATGTTAAAGATGAGAATGATTTATACAAAGACAACAGTTAAAAGAGTAAAGCTCTGCTCCTCCGGGATGGTTGTCTAAGCATTATAAGGTACATAAATTCTCTTTTGGTTCATTCCATACTGTTTGCACAGTGCATTTCAAATGGGGAGAAGGCAACCACAGTATTCCTTCCTCTCCTGTTCCCTGCTCTTGCACTCTAACCAGCACACTGTAGGAATTTGAAAGTGCACAGGAATTTTCTACACTCTTACACAAAGGAAAAGACATAGGAATGTCTCACACTAAACCTTTTATAATAGGAAATACAGACACATGCTTGACTTTATGGAGAAATGTCTGCTCCTTTCTCCAGATATAAAATTCAAGGAGCAACATCTGGATCTGATTTACAGGAAGGCTGGAGATACAAAGCCAGTGTTTAAAAGATGGGGACATCCTGTGTCACTGTCATATTTTCTGAAAAATCCCTTCACCATCTGAAAAATTCCTTCTCTTGGGAAGCTGAGCAGCCTCAGAAAAGAATGAAAACCATCATTATCTCATTTTCTTCTCCTGTGTTTGCTGCTTTCGAATGTGGTTTGGAGATCATTTACCAACAGGTGCATCTTTGATTGGTTTCATGTGAATTGTATTTACTCAATGACTGATCACCACCAGCTGTGTTGGACTCTGAGGAGTCAGTCACGAGTTTTTATAATCATTCTTATCAAGCCTTCTGTCTGTATCCTTTCTCTTTCTTTAGTATAGTTTTAGTATAGCATTCTTTAATATAATAGCATTAAAAAATAAATCAGCCTTCTGAGAATATGGAGTAAGATTCTCATCTCTCATCTCATCCTGGGGACCTCACAATCTCAACAATCCTCAGTGATTTGATGTTTCTATTATATTTTGAAGATGAGCAGAAATTCTTGAAAAAATCCAGAAGAATTAATGGGAGCAGACCAGAGGTTATCTCATTACCTTGGGGGCCAGGAAGGGAGGATTTGAAGCAGCAGTGCAGATGCTGATTAATGTAAGAGGTTAATAAAGGGCAGGATACACAGAATTATCTCATAATAAGGGCATTCAACTTAAGGAATTAAAAGCCTCAATAAGAAAATTATTCACAATTATTAACATTCACTGATTCTGGTGAATGTGCAGCTGTGTTTCAAAGTGCCTGGAAAAACAAGAAACTCTTGTTTCAAGGCAAAATTAATCAGACTCAATAAAAGTAAAAGGCTGAAGCTGCATGGTCAGCCACCTGCTACTATTTGCTTTTTTCATAGAAAAATATTTTATTAGCATTATGCTCTATTTTTCTTGTTATTTTGAAAATTATTATTAGCCTTTTCCCTTATTTGTCACCTTCTCCATACAGATCTTCCACTTTCTGAAATGAACTGAAATCCATAAATTAAAGAAAGCCAACAGAAAGATGTTGACAAGATTGAAAAGATGTTCATAAGGAAGCAAACTGTTAAAAATACCAATAAATACTACATTTTTATTTACTAAACCCATTCCAGCCTTGGAGGCCTTTTAATCTTCTCATTGACCCAAAGATCCAAAGATGCAGTAAATGCTGTCTCCCATGGAATGGCCAGAGCAATTAATCCCATAATTTCTTCTACCTAGATAATTTCACTGCTTTCACCACTTAACAAGTGATAGGAAGAGGGGGAATGGGAACTTGTGCCAAGGGAGGTTGAATATGAGGAAAAATTTCTTCACTGCTGGTCAAGCACTGAAAAAGGCTGCCTAGGGCCATGGTGGAGTCACCATCCACAAAGTGCTCAAAAAACAAGAGGATGTGGCAATTTGGGATGTGGTTTAGTGGCAGGGTGGGGTTTAGTCAAAGGTTTGATGGTCCTGAAGGTCTTTTGCAGCCTTGGTGATTCAGAGACCTGGCCACAAGCAGTGGTCCAGCACACAATTCTGCTGGATGTGCCTGGACATGGATGGTAATTTCCAGGAAAGCTGGTTCTTCAGAAGGGAAGGAACAGGCCCACCTTGGAGGGAGGAAATTACCTCAATCTGGATTTTTGCCCCAGAATTGTACATCTTTATGAAAATAGACGAGTGAAAAAATTCCCATAAATTGCCATGCCATCTGCAGACTGAGAAGAACTGGTTGTTTTCTAGATCATGTTGTTCAGATGAGACTGTAAATTCTTAACTCTTGTCAAATAAAGTTTCAGTTCAGCAGTCCAACCAGTTATGTGCCCAACCTGCAGATCTGAAGATATTTAAAATTATTAATGGCATCTGTTCTTCGTTTTTAGTATTCCTGTTAATCACTTGTAATGAAACCATCTATTTGATATACATTAATTAAAATTCTACGCAATACACATGAAAATGCTCAAAGTGTGTAGAAGTGGTGCTTAGAATATGGTCCTGGTACCATCAGGTTAATAGTTGGAGTAATCTTAGAGGTCTTTTCCAGTTTAAATGTTTCTGTGATTCTATAATACCTCCAAATAAACCTGTAGAATTATTCTTTTGTAATATCCAAGCTATGATTTGTTTCTTGAGCAGCTTGTCTCGTGCCACTGCATCCTTCCTCTTATCCTCATATCTTGAATTTTGAATTTGAGTATGAGAAATAGATGGGTTTTTAGAGGAGAGGAATTGTGGTGGATGAGACAGGTCTGAAGCCAATTACACAGTAATTTAAAGGAGGAAAAATTCCCTTTCCAACCTGTGCTCACTGAAGGCAATCATCAGGTAGGACTGCATCCTGCTGAAGCAGCTTCTCACTGATTCCAGTGTAACCAGCTTCTCTTTAATTAGTTTTTATTTATTTCAGGATAATAAAAACTAACATATGCAACAATTTAAAAGCATTCTTCTCCTTTTAATGCATTAAAGTGGAAGCAGAGTTCCTTTGCATAATTGCATTAGTAAACAGATTAATTTACATTTTAATTTACATTAGCAGTGTAATTGGGATTCCAAAGTGCAATATACAGGAAGGAATGAAAGCAGGAACAAAGTCCCAGCAGCTACTAAAGGATGGAGATGCCAGACTCCAATTAAGACATTCTTTTGTCAAGCCTTATCTCTGAGGTTTGCAAGATTAACTTGAAACAAAATGGCTGGCTTTTATCTCCCCTGTTCCTGCCTCTAATTCCACAACTTAAAAGGATTCCTTTGGAGATTTATGTGAGAAAGGCAACTTGTTCCTCTGCGTCTTCCCAGCACCACTGGCCCTATCTTGGGATAAATGGTGTAGCTAAGAGGAATATTAATTCTGCCTCAGTGCCCCTTGCTCTTGCCTCAGAGAGGTTTCATTTATAAAGCTTTATTTTGGAGTGCAGTTTGTTTACTCTGAGGCTACACACTGAGCAACACATCCTACAGGGTGACAAGTAAATGCTTTGGTGTCCTGCAGCAGCACAGCTATTTATGCAAAAAATGAGCAGTGATCTCCCATTTTTGGAAGTTTAGAGTGACCAGATTTGTACAGAAGATGTGGTATTTGAGCAAGCAGCATGCCCTGGGGACAGTGGGGTCCTGGGGACAGCATTCCCAGCTGGTCAGGGAGGGATCCTGCCCCTGTGCCCAGCCCTGGAGACACACTTTGATAGAAAGCTTTCTCTTGGTTAGCAGCACTTATTTTTAAAATAGAAATATTTGAGTATTCCAGCTTAATTTAGCTCACACTGAAGTGAGGGGGAGTGAGCTTTGTCACATTTGTGTCAGGGTATGCACAGGCCAGGAGCCAGGGGATCTGTGTCTGAGCAGGGTGTGTCCTGCTACAGCAAAATTAGCTCTGTTCCATGTGCACAGACAGGGACATCCTTGGAATGTGCATTTTTTCCTTTGGCTGTGGTTCATACAGATTCACTTGACAAAACACTCAGCCACACATCTGGTGTTTCCTTTGCCTTGTCCCTCTTTCTATTGCGATTTTTCAGTGACATAAGAAAACTTTTGCCTGTGAGCCATTTGACTTCAGCTGAATTTTACCAACACATGCAGCCACCACATATCACATCTTGCTCATGCATTAAAACCACACTAAAGAATTCCTAAAAAGCCTTTGCAGCAGAATTTTTTGGGGTCAATTTAGCAAATTCAATGTGCCATAAAGTGGTTGGATTGGCTGCAGGTCATGATGTGATTTAATCAGCCAGTGAACATTGGGGTTATTGCATCATCATGGCTGACATTAATTATATCATCCAGGCTGACAGTAATTAATGAAGTAAAAATGAGTGTGATACAGGCAGGACCTGTTGCCACAGAAACCCAAAGTGACATTGCTGAGATAAACTCCAAGCTCAATTCACCTGGAGTAAGCATTTCTTCCCTGGATATGCCGGCTTACTTAGAGGTTCAAGGTTTATTACAGAGCCTGGTCCACTTTAGTGGTGCTTTATATCATGTTGTGCTTAGCTATAAATGAAATAAGTTCAAGAAAGGAGTCTCAGTTCTTCAGCCCTCTGCATTGTTTAGCACCTGTGCAAAAATCCTAATATATATTTAAAAAACAAGTCACTGAACAACTCCTACTTGACATGATTCAAAATAACAATAATTCAGCATTTGCAGGATATAATTTATTTTTTAAAATTTAATATATTTTTTAAAATACAGAACAGTTTTGCTGCAGCAGCCACAGTCTGGCTGCTCTATAGCCTCTCTTCCAGTCAGTGAACTGTCAACAAACAAGTTTTTGTGTGAGGTGATGGTTCCAGAAATGCTTTTAAAGATCTGCCAGTAGCTGGGTGCTCAGGATGCTTGCAGAAACTTCCTTTGAAAAGTCATCTGTTGACAAACGATGTCTCCTCCTCGTCCCCAAGGGCGTGACCCTTTCCTTGGACACAACATGATTATTTCATGTCTCGCAGCTCACTTTCCTGTGGTAAGAGAGTGGTTGATCATGTCATACCTGAACTGTCAGCCTGCTGCAGTGAGCACTGCTGCCTGAGGGACTCCAAGGGATGATTCTCATTAACTCTTCATGAAAGTCAAAACCTTCCATAATGTATCTCCAAGCCCTCTGCTGAAGAATTTCTTCTAATTCTTCTCAAAGAAGAATTTCTTCTAATGTCTTTCCCATGGATTTTATTATTGGCTTATTTAATATAATTAATTTAATTTAATGTAATTACTACAACCTGCTCAGAGATTAGGCCACAGCTGGAATAATCTGGCATTAACAACTTGCCTATAGAATAATGTTTAAATGCTTAATATTGTCTCTTTTCATACTAATTCATGCTTTGCTGTGCCTGTATGGAGCACTCCTGATGGACAGATATTGCTGGCACTTTCCCCTTTCCCAGTGCTGCTACCTCAGCTCTGCTTTGACTTTTGGTCTGCTGTGAAATTCTGCTGAATAAATGTTCATTAAATCCTTTTACAATGTGGAAAAAAATAACCATAAGGTGATTCAAAACGAGCTGATGCTTTCCATCTTGAGTAGCCTTTGTTGCAGTTATAGGTACTTTAAGTCTTTTAAATCTATGAATATCAAAGACCAGCCACATTCTTGACTTCTAAAGGAAGAACCAGGAAAAGGTTCACAAAGTAGGTATTTCCTCCAAATTCTCATCCCAGGCAACCTGCTTTAGCAGTATCAAAACTATCCTTCATGGTTGGTCCCAAATAGGACAAATGTTGTAAGGATTGCCCAGACAAGCTGTGGCTGCCCCTGGATCCCTGCAAGTGTCCAAGGCCAGGCTGGATGGGGCTTGGGATAGTGGAAGGTGTCCCTGCCCATGGCAGGGGTGGCACTGGATGGGCTTTGGGGTCCTTTCCAACCCAAACCATCCCATGTTTCCATGATCCTGTGAAATCTTTAAATGCCAGCACACATAAATACTAATTATAGAAAGATTTATTTTCTTAGAGGCAGAAAATTGACCTTTTTGGTTGTCACCCAATATTGTCTCTGCTGCTTGTAACCAGAATTCAATTTTCCCTGAATGCGGTGTAAAATGTAAATATGATGTAGAACTCTCGACAAACCCCCCAAAACAACTCTCATTTAAAGTAAGCTTGCTATTATTTGGGAATGTTTGAGAAGTTTTAAATGCTTTATTAAATATCCAGAAAACTTATGAACTAAATATCAGATCTCATCAACAAACAGGGCTTCACTAAGGACAAGCCTTGCCTGACCATCCTGGTGACCTTAGATAGTGATACACCCTTAAAAATTACATTTTATATTGGAGGGAAGGGTTTGAGGGTAATGCCAGATTTAAATAAGCAGCCATGGCCACCTACAAACTCCAGGTTATTGCAAACCTGGGGTAACTGTTGTGCACATGGAATAACTCTGGTGGCACAGAGTTCTCCAGGAGTTTGACATTGCGACTCTAATTGCATTTAACAGTCCATTTAATAGTTTCAACCTAATGCATTCCACAAAGTGGTCATACCAATTCTATATATATCTTATTTTTAATGTTATGTTTTCTTCCATATATTAAAATATTGTCTGGGAAACCTTTCTGTGTGCTTCTGAGAAAATTATAAGTTACAAAACTTGCAGCCAGACCAGTTCAGTGGAAGGTTCACAGGTTCACATTTTTACCACCTGTGCAAGCTCTTAATTCAAACAGAAACACATTTTATAACTTTATCACTCTGTTAGCTAACACACCAAAAAATCCTGGGTGATCTGATCTGCCCAAGAACGTGACCCACCTCTATGTCTTTTGTCTTCTTTTCTGCCTAAATCCGCGTTCTTACCTCTTCCTTTTTAATTTAGTGACTCATGTAGCTCCAAATACTCAAATTGTCACTGCACTATAATTTAATTCATATACATTCCACAGCTCATTTGATATCATTAATGTCAAG
Source organism: Ammodramus savannarum pratensis (assembly GCA_020466415.1). Classification (NCBI taxonomy): domain Eukaryota; kingdom Metazoa; phylum Chordata; class Aves; order Passeriformes; family Passerellidae; genus Ammodramus; species Ammodramus savannarum. The sequence continues at coordinate 23,678,775 of JAHXMQ010012336.1, read as the reverse complement.
TTTGAATGGCCTCTTACAAGCAATGATTCATTAGCACAGCACATTCATTATTATGTTTGTCTTTCAACAGATTTTCCTGCATTTATCTCTCAGCACTGGAGGTTTCTCCAGTAAAATTCCACCTTTTATTGGTGCAATAATGGATCTGTGAACATCTGCTTTTTTATTTGTTGCTTGTTTCAGGAGCAGTCCTGAGGCAGGTTCAGGTTCTGCCAGCACAAGAGGGGAGCTGTTTGCTGGTGTTTCATTTATGTGTGTGCTCTGCTTTTTTGGGGGGGCATTGCTTTTACCTTGCCTTTGATTAAAACTGAATTTACAGCCTCAAAATGAAGTGCTCAGATATGGAAGGACTAAGCCTGCCTAATTAGGTACGACTGAGTAGTAGGATCTAGTTTAAGTAAGGCAACAGCTGTATTGGGAGGAATTTAACTCTCTAAAATGTAGATGCTGAAGGTTCTTTCATGAGAAAAATACTGAAAATCCTGAGAAAAACCTTACATGTGACAAAGTCCTTCTGCTTTTCCCAAATATATTCACTAATTTCAATTAAATAAGTATTTTTTCCCATTTTAAAGAATTTACACAATTTCACAAGCAAAGATTTCAATTTCCACCTGAAAATTTGTCTTCATCATGCAAGGGGATTATTTGTGTAATAATTTGTGTTGGCCACCTGTGGCAGGGCCTCACTGCCCTCTCAGAGAAGAATTTCTTCTAATGTCTTTCCCATGGATTTTATTCTTGGATTATTTAATATAATTAATATAACCAGCTCAGAGATTAGGCCAAAGCTGGAGTAATCTGGCATTAACAACTTGCCTATAGAATAACCTTTAAATGCTTAATATTGTCTCTATTAATACTAATTTCTTTGTATGTATATTAACTGCTATTTTAGCCATAGGTTCTTTAGATATCACTGAAATCTTCCATGTTTTCAGCGCCTTCACCAGCTGCCCCTGAAGACAATTTGAGTTCAGTTCTGAATATAAAACATCTTTAACCAGTAGCAGTTACAGATGAGGAATCAAAGGCAAAATGAGTGATTAATCTTTTTTTTTCTTTTTGTTTCTTTTCTTTTTTATCAGAGAGTGTCTTAGATAGAAATGATGTCATTTGATAGATATTATAGGAAAAAAATTAATTTGTACTGTGTTTTATCAATTTGTACATGAAGGGTTTCTACCAACAATGATTTTATTGAACTGAATGAGTGCAACAAAGGGATAAAACAATCAGTTCTATTCAAAGCACTCAAGCAGTCACATTTCTTCCCTGAAACTGAAAAAACGGGGAAAATCCTCCAGCTGTGTAAGGGTATGTGGAAGGAGATAGTCTGCTTCCTGGTCAAGGACATTTTCAATGCAAAAAAATAATAAATTAAAGAACATTCAGGGAAAAAAGTCTACCTGTGGACAGAACAAACCTGGTCTGAGGAGATGTGGACTGAGAGCCAGCTTGTTTTGCAGTGAAAGCATCTGAAGAAGAACCTTGGCAAACTGGGATTACAAGGGAAAAGAAGGGCACAGACACATAGAGAGACAAATCATGACCTGATTTGGATGCTCAGTGTCAAACTCAGCCTCTGCCTTGGAGAAATCCTTGCCTGAACCTGTAACTGGACACTGTGCTGGGGCTGCTCCTGTTTTAAGGGTCCTTTTCAGCACAAGACAATGAGATCTCAGGGTTTGAGAGCCTTTGCTGTAGGCTAGGGATGACTGTAGTGCCAGACATGGCCAGGATCACATTCCCTCTGGCAGGGTGGTCTGTCACCTGGCTGATGTTATCCTTCATTCATTTTGTCACTGTCATATTTTCTG